>KN049993.1:0-35189 GCA_000743315.1 Lignosus rhinocerotis TM02
GAGGGGCTGGCGGGACCATGGGATCTGGGGCTGGGGATGCGAGGTACGTCCGCCTCGCGAACTGAGGATTTGCTGTTCGGGCTTGAGAGAACCGATGGGGGTGCTGACGAGGATGGTCCCAGTCGACCGTCCGCCACGCCCACGCTGAGCGCGTCGCCGAGCAAGGACTCGATGACGCGTGTCTCGCCCAGACCGCCTCCGTTCACAACCGCCCCGCTCGGGTCACTCCCCTCCGCGTCGAGCTCGCAGAGCACGCCGTGGCCGGGGCCTAGTTAGTTGGTTGGCTTGATTTGCGGGCTCCGAGTCTACGAATGCTGGGAACTGTGATGAGACGCTTTGGTTGCTTATACGTACCGTACCTGACGTTGTTGTCCTTATTGCTATCGTGCTGTTCATTATACTCGTGTAGACTATGGCATCTGGCATTTGTATACTATCCATGCTAGCATCTGTGATCTGTTTACACGCGCCCTTCACCAGAGCTTGGGGATCCCCACGAGGCAGTTCTCGTCAAGCGTCTCCCGCGAGGAGTCGGTCGATGATGCTCATGTCGACAGGGACGTTGGCTTTTGCGAGATATTCGTCGTTCCTGGACACCGGTTCAGCCCTATAACAGACAAGAATATCAAAGTCTTGCAACAACTCACCAGAATTTCGAGTAATGTCTGCTTCCCGAGTCGCACCTGCGTGTGTCGTTCAGTATGACAGCTAGGAATATCATGAGTGTAACTAACAGAATCGTGACGATGCGCTCGCCATTATGCCACCCCATTTTGTTCACAAGCCTAATACAGGCTACGAGGTTGCATGCACTGCTGGATCCTAGGAACAGTCCGTCGTGGTGGACAAGGTAGCGCGACATAGCGACTGCCTCAGCGTCGGTCACGCTTGATTGGGCAACATCAGTCAGGGCAACCCTTGGGATGAGGGGAAGAGGAAAAGAGAAACATGCCGGAATGCGTCATCGACGACGGGGAGAGCCAACTCGAAATTCTGAGTCAGTCTGTTGATTCCACTAGAGACACCGTCAAATCACAATGCTCGAGAGTTCGAAGAGGAAAAGAACGGCCTCACATCCCCTCCACAACCGTGTCCACCTGATGACGTCTCTTTGTACCCTCGGCCTCCTTGCGGTCAAACATGACACCGTATTTGACCTTGTTATAGAGCCCGCTACCTTCGGGATCAGACATCGCGACGACGATGTCTTTCTTCTTCGACTTCAGATACTGTCCAGTCCCAGCAAGGGTGCCCCCAGTACCTGCCCCAGACACAAACCCGTCAATGAACCCGCTCGTCTGTCGCCAGATCTCTGGACCAGTCCCATTGAAGTGGGCGTAATAGTTGCTCCGGTTCTTCCCAACGGCGGGTAGGGGTAAAAGTTAGCATCTTGTTCCATTCGGAGTCATCGCAGGGAGACATCGAGCGCACCTCAAACTGATCAGCAAAGAAACCTCTGGGTTTCATCGCAAACTCTCGTTCCTCTTTGGGGCTCATGAGCGCGTTGTCTGCAAGGGCTTCATCTGCGGTCGTGGTGACCACCATCGATGATGAGGCCGTCGGGATGAGGTGCCCTCGATGGTGCGAGTTGGGATGAGCGGGATCGTCGTCAAGTTCGGTACCGAAGTTTTTCGCTCGCTCTCGGGCGAGGTTCTGACAATCCAATTGTGAAACTGAGTGTCGAGCCCTAAGTGTGATTTTGCACCACATACCACGAACTGTGCAAAAGGATCAGTGACAGTGTATGAGTAAGGGTATCCGAAGGAGATGGCCACATACCTGCCTTTTGTCTACGATGCTGGCTGGACGGACGCGTTCGACATGTGCGCCCAGGGCGAGTAACGCCTTTACCTTCTCATCCGCCACGTCGTCTGGCATGATGATCGCTGGGACGCAATGTCAACGCATCGTTAGTCAGACCCAGTTACACTCACTTGCTTCGTATCCTCTGCACATCCATCAGCACATTGGTCGTTGAACCACGAGGGAGGGCGAACGTACTTCGCGCGGGCTATCGTAGCAATGGAGATGCCAGTCGAGCCTACTGTACCCTCGAAGATGCGAGAGCCCGTGTGTGGATGCAAGAGTCCGCGCTCCTCTGCGTCATTGATCACTGAAGAAGATGACCTGCTCAGCCTTCGACCTCGTTCCATGAATGTGGTATACACACTCCGCAGTGCCACGCGGTCTTTCACACTCCCACCTGGATTCATAAACTGCCAGCGACAAAAAAAACATGAGTGGCCGCCCAGAGCGGTACAGATGTCGTCAAGAGATTACCTCGGCCTTCCCAAGAATTTCAACCCCCAGCGCATTGCTGAGAGAAGGAATCCTGACCAGGGGTGTGTTGCCTGAACAGATAGCTTGGGTTCAGATTCTGTTTCAAGATCCACAGCGGAGCCCGAGGACGAACCAATGAGACCCATTACGCCGTCGACAACTTCATCACTACGCAACTCGATAGGTCGTGATTCGAACGTCGAAAGGACTCTTTTCCGTCCCCGCTTCCGCTCCTGGTAGTAGTTAAGGGCGGACGTTGTTGTGAGAGACAAGGCAAGGCCTATGAGGACGCCATAAAGTAAGTGTCTGCCTGTAGACCTGGCGGGCAGCCTGTTCAGTATGTACTCTGATAGACCCATTCTAGCCGTTCTGCCACACACACTCAGTCGGCTTTTGAATGATGGCCTGACAACCTGTGTGGTTTGCTACTCAAGTCAACTTGCAGACAAGATAGATATTCATGGAAAGATGACGCAATATATCAAGGTTTTATACATAGGGTTAGGGTTAGGAGGACGTAAAGACAAAAAATAATGGCCTGCCCAGCCCGAGGGCCGAAGCAGGACAGGGAAATATTGAGACGGTGCACGAGCCGAAGCCCGTACAAACCGCAGGGTCCCCTTGAGGACAAGGTCGCCGTGCTATGAGAAGCCCCCACGGCCCACGAACCCAGGTACATGAAGGGGCTCGTGCCATCAAGGTAAGTATGAGGTGCTCCCATGTTTCGCAAGCGTTCATATACTCGGGACTATGCGCACGGACCAACCACTTCAGGGCAGGTTTGCACTGAGGTCCACATCAACTTGGGCGCGTTTTAATTGGTATACAAGTGGTAAACTGCTCATGTTTAAGCCGTGCTATGCTCACGCTGTTGTTGCGATGTCGATGCCATCTGTCCGAATGGCGCAATCGACGTTCTCCACGACATCTGTCCGTTTGGCGAGATCCATGACACCTTTCCGGATGTGAGGCTGCTCAAATACCCTCAGACAGGGCCGAGATTGATTGTCCCGGCTACTCTTAATAACCCATCCAACTACTACCATATCAGCCTTCCCTCTCTCACTCAAGCATGTCCAGCTTGGCCACTGTTCAGAAAACCTTTCTGTCTTCACCTCACTACGCTGTAGTGGGCGCTTCAAAGGATCATACAAAGTTTGGAACGAAGGTGATTGTGTCTCAATCATGGTTCCGAGTGTACGTACCCCTTAGCTGAATGGTGGATTCACACAGGTTCTCAAGTGGTACCAGGCGAGGGACAAGGATGTGACTCCCATCCATCCGGTGCGATGCTGGTCCGCATCGACCAGTACTCACTGTATCTCACTGTGACTGTGAATGCATAGAAAGAGGATGAGCTCGAGGGCTTGAAGACCGTCCGCACTATCGGCGATCTCGCTACACCCTCCGAGACCTCTGTCAGTATCATCACGCCGCCAAAGGTAGGCCGATCTTGCTTCCGTTGCCGTCCTCTCTGACACTTCCTCCGAGTCTGACGTTGTGTACAATAGATCACTCTTGGCATCCTCGAGCAAGCCAAGGCATTGAACGTACCGGCACTCTGGCTTCAGCCTGGGGCTGAAGATGAGGCGGTCGTGTCTTACATCACAGACAACGGTCTGCAAGACAAGGTTATCTATGGAGGGCCATGTATCCTCGTTGAGGGCGACGGGATCCTCAAGAGCCTCTTGTAGACATAACATTGGAGCGTCAAAGATTTGTGGTTGTGTGATCTTATGTACAAGTAACCGTTCTTCCATTATGACCTGTGACTGCAGCGACTATTCATCCGATCCCTCGGGTAATGGTGTTGTGTGTATGGTCGATCCAGTGGCGGTGTTCGGTCTTTCACGCCGTGACATGCTCCTTATGAATAAACAAGGCAACCACCTTTGATCTCAAGTCTCGTACTCAAATCAAGATCACATCAGGAATTATATATGTGGGTCCAAGAAGAAACGGCCTGTTTGTCCGGCGCATCGATGCAGTGGCAGTGTTTCGAGATTCTCATCAAGGTATGCTCCGTTCTAGCCTAGAGATACACCGTTTGCGCCCCCTCGTTCGACGTAAGTACTGGTCTGCAAACTGCCCATATAGTGTCGTTACGATGCTCAAGGTCAACGCATGGAGGAGCCGATCAGTATAGCTCACAGAGCTCCAAGGTGATCCATAGCTGACACCACCTACACGGCGAAGCTTCTCCTACATAGGGAGGTCGTTTCCCCACTGAAAAGGCGGGAATCGTGGCCACCGGCTTGGTCCACTCGTGCTTCCACCGCCATCTCGTTCTCGCCCGCCTTGCACTTGAACCACATTTCTCTTGTGGCATCACGCCTTCCCCGAAGCTTGTCCATCTCAAACTCAAACTCGTGCTTGGACCTCGCTGCCGGAACTCCACCTTCAGGTGTCCGGCCAGTCTCATCAGCATCGAGGATCTTGAAATCGACAATGGAAGCTCAGCTACCTCCGTGCTGCACCCGCAATCAAAGACTCGGAGGGCCCTGGTCAGGGTGGCTACTGACCTGAGGGTGATTCCTGCGGCAAATTTGGACAGCTACCCCCCGAGTTCGGGGACTTTGTTGCGCGCTGTGCCAACGGCAAGCGGAGGGCGGGGCGTGGTACACGGAGGGGCACAAGATGTGCAGGTGGATCTTCTATGGGAGGGAGGACGCGCCAGCGTTCAAGTGCCTGGACTCGGGTTCTTAGTATTCGGAAGCACGATGACAAGGGTTCCGTGCTGGAGCGGGCAATGGACCGTCAGCTGCGGTTGAAGTATCTGGGACGTTGCATACGACGGGGGTCCTGTAGGTGGAAGACGATGTTTGGCGGGCTGCCAAATCCTGATCCCGAATATTCGTGCATGTATCATAAATCCCCTTCTTTCGTTTGCTGTTCTGATCCTGAATGCATGTATCATAGATCCCCTTCTTTCGTTTGCTGTCTTGCCTTGCAAGCACCAGTTTTTGTCTTACGAATGTATGTTAATAACGGTGGACACTGGAATAGGGTCATGTTATACAGTTACAGATGACCAGTGCGTGACAGAAACTTAGTACGAAGAGATGGAGAGGTCCGTCTTGGAAGCACGAGTCCAGGAAAATAATGAGTCCAGAGCTACACAACATCGCGTATGCTACACATTGTGTCGAAGCCCGCACCATGAGCATAGAGGAGAAGAGAAGAAAAGTGGAAAGCATGCTAGAAATACATGATACCGTCTGGTCGTAGCGCTAGAAGTACCGTGTGAAACCAGACATAATGTAACGCATAACTTCGATACCTCGACAAGGGAAAGAGAGCAAGAACATGGGGATACGAGCCGACCAGCTGCAGAACCACGTTCGGGACCTGTGCGAAAGCGCAGGGCAGTTAACCGTGAAGATGTTTGCGTTTAATGATGGCGATGGTTGGCTGGAGGCTGCCCTTCGACACATGCTCGATCTTCACAAGGAACAAGTCGTCCAATGTGAGCATTTGCCCAGTGAAACATAATGGCTTGTGATTCTCCCGCGCATTTGTCTATACAGCACAAGTTGATCAGGAACAATTTCTATATTAGCTTCCGCCCTCTACAGACAGCGTGAGATCCAAGAAATCATACCAAGAAGCTCTGCATTTCGATGGCCACTACCTCAGCGAGGCGATCCCGCCGCGGGGGCATGCCGTGTGCGCGCTGCAGCGTCACCTGGTGCGTGTAGTTCGGATACCCGGAAAACTAGGAGAGCACGGTCAGCAAAGGCTGCGTGGGCACTGGAATCCAAGGACGCAGACATGCGCACGCACGCAAAACACGATGGCAAGCTTCTGGGGCATCCGACAACTTTCTGGCCATGCCGGCTGATCTCGCCGGGCAAGCGAGTGGAAGTCGTGGATGTATGCGTCCCCGAGACCGATTCCGAAGGGCATAGTAGGAAGGCGTGTATCCGTTGGCAAGGGCTGCCCTCGACCGTACATCTCCTGAGGGAATGGTAGTAGGATCTGTAGATGCATTAACGCTTGAATCCTGAAAGAGCTTATCACCGGTGATCATACGATGCGTACTTTTACAGAAGCTACATGTGGCAGGGTGGTCGGAGAACTTGAACCAGATGGCACTAATAGTGACGACGAAGTATTCGCTGCCTGTGCGCTACGTTCAGTGTGCAGTAGGGGGTGTTGAGGAGCTGGTTGGATCTGACACAACCAATCAAGTCAATTAGTACGCCACATACCTGTATCCGCATAGACACAGTTCGCACTCACCAACAGTTGGTTGGCGAGGGACGGTTGGGAAGGACTCGGAGACATGCTCTCATTCGAAGCACCGGTAGGCTGGCGCATGGGCGCACAAATACTACCTATGAAAACCGGGCAATACATCGCATGCCAGATACCACAAGACGTACCGGATCATGAAGGTGTGAATGTGGCTGGCTAGAGCTGGAGCTTGCCACTGCTCTGTGATCAACAAAGGAGGATGGCGTGGCGACGAGGACATAACAATGCAGTTGCTGCGGAGAATGAGTGCACTTTTAAGATCTTGGCCATGACATGACGGTAGCAGACGCTTACCGGACTGTAGACCCAGACATGGCCGGGCGCATGGGAGCCGTCTGAGCTCATCGGTTCTACAGCATATGAGGGAGGTGGATAGACGGGGGAGGGATGCAGTCTACAGCACCAGCTTCCCTATCTTTATATCGTGATTGAAAATTCGGACATACTCGGATGCTCACCTCGGGATTGACACATATGCAGCAGTGCGTCGCACAGGCAGGATAGGATGAGGAGCAGCAACTACTCCCCAGTATACAGAATTCGAGGACATGAGGATTTCCCAATAGAGAGGCGTAACTCGCAAGAAGACATTTGCAATGCGCATGATGTACAACGGCCATTTGCGTTGACAACAGAAGTATTAACACTATTTCATACAACTCAGGATTGCACGGACCCTGCGTCAGGCGGCGACAGTCAGCAATAGTGTAGCTGCACTCAAAAACGAAACATACTCACTGAGACTCGTGACTAGGGACGGCGGTGAGTCGATGGATCTACGCAGCATGGATGAGAAGGACGATCACGGACCTGGTGTATGGTTTCAAGTTACTCGAGTGGTAGTGGGATATTTTGCTCGCGCTATTGCAGAGATAGTTGAAAGGGAGGGCGCTACGCACGGGTGGTCTGACGTCGAAGGAGAACAAGTAAACGGAGGGAGACTACCTTTCAGGCAATAGTGTTCCCTAAGTCAACCTACAAGGGATGTGCCTCCCGCGTCCCGGTATCCTTGAGCACGCTTCGCCCGGTCGGTTTCATCCGCTATATTTCATCCGAGTCTTCGTCTGCATTCGGTCTCTTGTTCTTCGACAGGACGTCGCCTTTCCATCCCGTGCACCGCAAATAGAGGATAACAAGAGGTTGGCATCGCGGTCAGCACCAAAAGCCGGGACTGACTCTGAACTGTGACTGACAGCGTCAGCGAGAACAGCGGGAGATGTGTAGGCTTGTACCGCTCCATGGGTTTTGCGTCACATGTCCCAAGGCCTTTGACATATAGGTAGACCAGAAGCACCGGGGCGGCATCGGACCCGACTTCATGTAGGGGCTTGATCTCTGTGTGTATCGTGTATAAGTGCTCCCCAGGGTTACGCCGCACTGCATAGGTTAAGGCAATCGATGACCACAGGCGCTGATAGTTGGGATGAGCACATTGGATAGCATCGTGCCCGTGCGTGTGCTTCAGAGAGGCGGATAAAATAAGAGGGGGGGGGGAACGAGGGTTCGAAGTTCATTCGAAGTTCATGTGAGAGCTTTGGACTAAACTCTGCCCCAGGGATGGTGTTCACGTCGACTTAGCACTCCGAATACTAGGACCCGTGACTGAAGTGCGATGATGCGTGGACCCTCACGTTCTCGGGATGACGAGCTGGGCCGACTATTCACCATACGTATGGCTTGCCAACTGTCAAACTCGAGGTGCTTGGCATGCGTCCAATTCTGACTCTCCTGCTGGGGTGAATAGTTAGCGGCGGCAGATCGATTGGTTGTAACGGGGCGGTGAGGATAGCATCCGGCAGAGCCCGAAGTTCAGAGTGAGTGATCTAGTCAAAACGGACGAAAGAAGAGTGCGATGACCCATACATCTTGATTGCGGTGCGAAGGGGCTGAGCAGCACAGTGGCGAGGTTATGGATTGCGTTAGTTGAGCGACTTCGTTCACGGGCGAAGCGTTTGACACCATGGACGAGATGAACAGCTGGCATGTGGGACGCGGCTTGATGACAGCCATCCTCGGACGGCTGTATGTTCTTGTGGATTTCGAGACAATCAGCCGACTGTTCCCTGTTGTCTCTTGTCTCTGAACGATGGAGGTTGACATGAACCGGGGGTAGGTTGCCAATTGCGATGCAAGGGTGTCACTAGAGCTTGTGAGATACCCATGCAAGGTGCTGCCGCAGGTGTGTTGACCCCATCCGGAGGGGTGCAGCTAGATAGTATAGCAAGTGCCAGCATGACGATGAGTCAAGATAGAGAGGAGTCAGTGGGAGAGGCGAAGTGGGAGATGAACAGCGATAACATCCCAATTCCTGGTATCAACCCTTCTCTCACAACGGTGGAAGGGGTCACGATCACTCCATATACGTCTGCTCGTATGTCCTGAATCTCCGAGGGAAGGCAACGACACACGTTCGGTGTGCATGGTCTGGCCCATGATAATACCATGTGAAGCAGGGGCTCCGCATTAGTATCTATACTGATGCGCGAGAGAAGAAGCGTTCGAGTTGGCGTATGATAGTTGTCAAACATCGTCGTGCACGCGTGTTTAAATCAACCGGTATCACTGAAAGAAAACCAGCAATACTTGGTAGTTACTGCACGCAGATCCTGGTGAGTGGACGATTATCATTTATGACTCGGTGATTTATAAGTGCATACCCACTAATCGTTTAATGTGATGATCATTCCATGTCAAAGGCTACTAAAAAGAAGGGAAGACTCAGTCTGTATTACGAGCCAGTACTTCAGCTATGCCATGGAAGAGCGGCATTGGATTCTGAACACTGTGGGAAGGAAGTCTCGTCTGACAGATCGATATGTTTTTCTCACCCATACGGTCGTAGGGATAGCGCGTGGATAGGAAAACACGACTGTGGATACTTGGTGCTTACCGACAAGTTGGAAGGCCCACGTCCGGTCTATGGCCAGTCCAAGGAGATAACATGTCGAATGGGAGGGGGGTTCAGGGAGTAGGCAGCCTGAGACGTTTCACGCTGAGATTGGTTTGGCCGTACTACGCGAAAGAAGGGACGGGGGCCGGGTGTCAGGTATTCTTATGATGCCAGCCTGAGTATACTGTTTTACGGATTGTTCTTGTTTTGTACGGGAAAAGTACATACTTGAGTATTCTACCTTGTACTACGTGGGACTGGTGACTGTGTGAATACGGAGCCCAATCGGGCCACACCTTCTGACGCGGCGCCAAATGACAGTTCATATACTCTGGTTCTCTACCACGACGCCCAGTGCGTCCGCCCCGGTTCCGCACTGTCATGTATACGCTCCTGCATTTGTTTTCACTCGTTCTTGTTGTCGCTGCTACGCCTACCTTTATTCCACCTCCTCTTCACATCCCGCTCACTCGCAGATCTGGCTCTCACAACGCTACCACTGAACGCTATGCTCACACCGCTGACTTCCTTCGCAGCAAGTACGGCTTCCAGACTTCAGGACATGCTAGGCGTGCAGAGACTGTTGGCGTCTCTATAATTAATCAGGTCCGTACCCATTGTGTTCTTCTCTGTTTATAACGTGTAACAGCCCATCAGCATGCCGACGCGTCTTATCTCGGACAAATCACCATAGGCACTCCGCCTCAGTCCTTCAAAGTCGTCCTTGACACTGGCTCATCTGACCTCTGGTTGGCCGCCACACAATGCCTCTCTTGCGGCCAGACTCCTCCGTTTGATCCCGCAGGGTCCTCCACCGCTCAACCAGTACTTGGTGCTACCGGACAAACTCAGGTCATTACCATACGTTATGGCAGTGGCGAGGTCGTCGGGGTTCTTGGCCAAGACACCGTCTCCATGGCTGGCTTCACCGTTAACCCTCAACGTCTCCTTCTCGTTGGACAAATGACTGACGGTCTTCTCGACGGCGACGTCTCTGGCATCATGGGCCTCGCCTTTCAGGCCCTTGCCTCAACACGCGCGACTCCTTTTTGGGAGTCTCTCGTCAACAGTAACCAGTTTAACTCCCCTGAGATGTCATTCTTCCTCTCTCGCCACATAGACGACGTCAATGCACCGGAGGAACAGGACGGGGGTATCATGACCCTCGGCGGCACCAACAGTTCCTTGTTTACAGGTGACATAGAATTCATAGACATCCAGATTGTCAATGCCCAACAGCCCACGTTCTGGATGCTTGAGATGACTAGTGCGTCCAACTGTCAGCTTGTCTCTTTGTGTTACCTCTCATGTGGTGATCGTAGGCGTCACCGTGCAAGGCAAAGCGGTCTCAATACCCACTGGCAATGCTGCGCTTTCTGCAATTGACACCGGTACTACTCTCATTGGCGGTCCCTCCCAGGCCGTCAACACCATTTACGGTGCCATCGACGGTGCGCAGCCCCTCGGCGGGAGCATGGAAGGCTTCTGGGCGTTCCGTGAGCTTCTCTATATAGTTCATTGTGCCAACATCTATTCATTAGCGATATCTGCCCGCAGCATGCGACACTAAAGTACAAATCTCTATGGCGTTTGGAGGAAAACTGTGGCCCATAAGCGATGCAGACATGAATCTTGGCACCGTTGCGCCTGGTCTCTGCCTTGGAGGTATCTTCGACCTCACCCTCGGTTCAAACATCGGAAGTGGTGGCGGTAACCCCGTCTGGGTTGTCGGAGATACTTTCCTGGTTAGTCATTGCTCTCTTGCGTTGCCCCTCCATTGACACACCTTCTGATCTGTCTATCTATGTTACCACCCATACAGAAAAATGTCTACAGCGTCTTCCGCTCAGATCCGCCGTCCGTGGGCTTTGCGCAGCTGTCAGAGGCGACGGGCGGCTCACCCGGTATGTGTTCCTTGTTCCTTACACACTGCGGTCGACATGAATTTGACAAGCTCCGTCCACCTCGGTGGTTTCTTCCCCTTCATCACCTTCCTCCCCTTCATCACCTTCCTCCCCTTCGTCACCTTCCTCCTCTTCCACTTCCGGCTCTCCTGCTTCTGACCCCTACTTCCCGGGCCGTCCTTCTGCAGGTGCTCCGACAACAGTCCCCACCGCAACTATCTCGTCGGCCGACAATCCGCTCCCATCAGGGCCCAGTGGCTGTAAGTTGTCAACCGTCAATCAAGGATATATGCTGAATATCCGTTTCGTAGCGAACCCCCCGAGTTCGAGCTCGCCCGCCTCAGGAGCCGCATCGGCACTTTCGGTGAACATCCACGCGGCCGCCGGGGTCGCGCTGTCAGTCGCGGCGTGCATCGCCGCCGGGTTGCTTGTATAGGAGAATAGGCGTATAGACTGGACGCTAATATTGTGGGGCTACGGTGCACGTACATGCGCGGCTTGGCTCGGACACGGACGTTCTCACTGTTTTGGTTTGGGTACCATCACACGCGCACCACGCACGCCGTATCATGAACATGGACATGGGTAAGCAGGGGCGCAATGTGTATCAATGCGGAATCTATACAAGCCGTGACAAACTTGTCCATCTACGTACATGTTGCTGTCAACCGTTTGTGATTGGGTCTTATTTACTTTGTAGTGGATGCTGTCATTTATGCTTTGGAAATAACTTTTCTCAGGGAATACGTGTGACTGCTATTCTTGACTACTAGATTCCTGGATGTCGCCAATCTCCCAACGTTTGTATGATCCCAGCACCGGACGGATGGTGTCTGCGTTTTCGGTGCTGGGATACATATCTCACGATTGCATATCACCCTTGTACAACGTAAAGATCGCGATAATGACCCAGGAAGACTGCGAACGCGGTAACACCTGGCATAACTACTGTAGAGGAGCTTGTCAACAACGGGCAGTGTATGCGATGCAATCCGAGCAAGTGTTGCGACTGATGGGAATGTAGTGCGCTGGGATAGGTGTCCTGTTCGGCGAGGTATCTTATCCTAAACGGTGCTGGAATCATGCAGTGGTGTCAGCGTCACCGTGATACGGGTATGGCAAGGTTATCATATTACTACTCGCGTCGAGGCTCAGGCCAAACTTTGCTCAAACTGCTATGGGTATGGCAAGGTTATCATACTACTACTCGCGTCGAAGCTCAGGCCAAACTTTGCTCAAGCCTGGATGCGACGTCCGGGCAATTGGGCGAGCTCGACGAACTCGACAGCGGGTTCATATAAAGAGGTGATAGACTTTCTCATGGAGGTATAGCTGACCAGCGAGACGTTCCTCTGGAAGGTCCTGGGCAGCAAGCACCCTGATGTATTTGTCTGAGGCAGACTCGGTCCTCCCAATAGTAACGCTGGACGTATGAGCATCCATCCGCGGATGTCGGCCGCCCGAGTTTAGAGAAGACTCGCTTTTCCCGGGTGATGTGCCACATCAAGGTCTTGACACCCCACGAGAACACCATAGACAGGGGCGTGTCGCACGGGTTGTAATAGAGGCCTCATTCTTCGTCATGGACACCTGAACCCTTAATACTTGCGTAGAGCTTCTTGACAGCGTGCGGCCAGCCGGACATGCATCTCACGCCAGAGTCGCAGATGTTGTCAAAGTTGAGACGACGGACCTGCCGTTGACGAGTATGGGTATCCAGTTGGCCGGTCGCTAGAGTGATTCTCGAACTTGTCAGTCTAGAGCGCCTTGGTCGTACCGCCGAGGTAGTGCTCGGGGCCATTAGCGGCGACCTTGGGACCGAAGACGCTCTCATTGTAGGCATCTATGGCGGTGATAGCTTAGGGTGAGGTAGAGCAGATACTGACGCAATTGGAAACCTACGTGACCAGTGGCAGAGATGGCGCGCCGGTAGGACAGGCCCTGAAGACCGTCGACCGAGTATTCCGCAGAGTTCTCTGCGAGATTGGTCATGGGCGAAAACATGGTCCTTGCAACACCAGCAACATTGACTGCAAAAGTCTCTTATGTTAGGTATTTTCTAGCTGGCGAGAAGACCGGGGGCTCACCAGTGTCGATGTAGATCGGACCGGTCACAGTTGAGCCATTAGCGTACGTGATACTGAACCAATCCTCCTTCTCTGTGTTCGTGACGAGCGGGAAGTCCTGTTGCAAGCAGAGCAGGACACCCAGGGGTCGGAGGAGGCAATGTCGAAGTCCGAGTCGACGAGGAAACAACGTGAAGGAGTGCCGATAGAAACCGGCTCGGCCCACCGCGTACTGTCGAATGTGTCAATGAGAGGTTCGTGTTGACGCTTTGGGTAATTTGATTTGGAGGAATTTGGCGATATGGCGCGGAATGTGAGCAACGGGCTTGATTCAGGGCGCTAAGGTCGATATTCTATGTTCTGGTGGTGCTTGAACGACGGTTATGTCGTACTGTAACACTTCCAAATCACGACCACTGGATTGCTTCATTGAGAGGATGTGCACACCCTTTTCCTTGGTATGCCAGAGCTCGCGGACACGATATCACCAAAGGAGACGATGACCAATGCAGCCTTACGATGGTTGAGTGGACCAATGGCAAATGAAGACGCAGAAACGGCCGAGAGGTTTAGCCGATAGTGACTGGCGTTACATAGTGTCAGCGAGTGAGACCCGATAGCTACCGAAGAACTGGAGGCTCAATGAAGTGAAGGAAAGAGGGAGCAGTTGCTGGTAATCGCCGTTGATTCGTCCGAGCTGTGAGGACACTGGTGCGTCTAAGCATTGTTTACTTTGACATAAGGGAAGGGCGGATTGTTGGTTTCGTCGTGCGTGGGTGGAAAGTTCATTCTATTGTATCTGCTGTGCGTGTGTATTCCCTACGATATGATGGTGGTTGCGATTCTTTCTGAAGGCGAGATGGTCAACTGTTAATCGTCGCTATGTGACACGGGAGGTTAGTGGACTTGTAATCATTTCATATCTCCTAAATATAGTCACCGATTGGAAGGTCTTTAGGGCCGTATGTCGTCAGACACGGAGGCGGGCGAACTTGAGATCGTGGCGCAGGCGGAATCGTTACACGCTCAGAGCGCCTGCGAAACGGGTAGTCGATGCGTCTTAGGATCTATGGTAGCGGTGATCACCTACGTACCAATCTCTCATCGCCAGAGTGTCCCTCACTTGGAGTGTACAATTCGGAGCTGAATCAGACATCACCTTCGTGGGCTCAAGCTAGTATAATTGCCCAGCCCGCCGATATCGAATTCACATAGTTGGTGAACTGGGCCGGGTTTGAATGACCTGTACACAACCTCGGGCAAGTTGCAGTCATAGTTCAGGATCACCCCGTGGGTATCTTCCTTACTATAGGATTTGACACTTGTTGTAATGTTGACAGTGGACACGATGCGCAGTCCCCGTTTCTGGGACAGTAGCAGAATTCGAATGCGATTGTGAGTGGGAGGGTACGGAGGACTGGTTCCAGTGCTTAGCAATTGACTTCCAGAACTGCGATGTCTCCGAGTCTTTGACTGTCGAATCTTCGCGGCGGCTCGTCAGGGAATTACTATTAGTGGGTTTCAGAGTACTATGGTACTACCGTGTAGATAGGGACAACTAAAAAGTGACCATAATGTTAAGGGATCAGTCACTCGATCACCTTCACGTTTACCCTCAGCTAAAGAGAGAACTATTAGTAGTTATTGGAGTTGTTGACCGATTATAGCGGTATAAGTGACTAAATCTCAAAAAGCCACAAAAGCTGTGTCTCCAGTATTACTAGTGTTAGTTCCTTCTACTGTTTAGATTGGCGCTGATTTCATCTTTGATCGTTTGGGCCATAGTCATAGTAGACTGCCATCTGCCTCCCTTCCAGACCGACTTGCAAATTCCCTCGCCTTCCTAGATTGCAACCAAGCAACCACGATAGGAAGAGATGCGATACTACGAGCAGCGCTATCCAGAGGTGGACGAGCTGGTAATGGTGCAAGTGCGCCAGATCGCGGAAATGGGTGCCTATGTGAAGCTCGTATGTTTTCTGCCTGCCTCTTGTCACCTGGGATCTTGGGCCTCCACCAGGCGCAATCGCTCACCGACGCTCTCACAAATAGCTCGAATATGACAACATCGAGGGCATGATCCTCCTCTCGGAGCTCTCGCGGAGACGTATCCGATCGATCCAGAAACTCATCCGTGTCGGCCGAAACGAGGTCGTCGTCGTCCTCCGTGTCGACAAGGAGAAGGGTGCGCACCTCTCCTCATTCTTCCTCACCTTGCCGCCACTCGGTATATGCTCTGATTGCGGTTGTACCGGGAATAGGATACATCGACCTTTCAAAACGCCGTGTGTCGCCCGAGGACATCACAAAATGCGAGGAGCGCTACATGAAGTCGAAAACGGTCGCGTCCATCATGCGGCACGTCGCCTCCAAGGTACCCTCCGTCAATGGGGAGGTGCTCGAGGGTGAGCAGGCGAAGCAGGCGAAGCAGGCCGAGGCCGAGGCCGCGGAGACCAAGCGCGCGCGGCGCGTCGCGAAAAAAGAAGGACACGAGGAGGACGTTGTTGTCGAGGAGATCCCCGGGGGCGGCGCGAGCGAGGAGGCGCGTCTGGAGCAGCTATATGAGGAGATCGCCTGGCCGCTGGGGAAGAAATACGGGCACCCATACGACGCGTTCAAGCTCGCGTTGACGTACGTATTCCCAGATTGTCATGTGTGTGCCCTTGCTCAGACGTCTGAATTCGCCTTGCCTTGCAGCGAGCCGGACGTCGTGTTCTCGTCTTTGCCGAACCCCGTGCAGCCCGCGGTCCTCAGCGTCCTGGTCAGCACAATCGCACGACGGCTGACACCCCAACCCATCAAGCTCCGTGCCGATATAGAGCTCACATGCTATACCCCCGCGGGCATCGACGCTATCAAGAAGGCCCTCAGGGCGGGTGAATCGCAGAGCAACGAGGCGGTCCCGATTAAGGCAAAGCTCGTTGCGCCCCCACTATACGTCCTAAGCACGAATGCAACTGACAAGGTAAGGTTGCGGCTTGCGCTGCCTTGTCTTGTTTAAGCTAATGATGTCATCACAGTATGCTGCTGTCGACCGTCTTGAGCGTGCTATCGAGTCTATCCAGTCAACTATCGAGGACCAGGGTGGATCTCTGGTCGTGAAGATGAAGGTACGGGAGCCAGGTCGGACTGCAAAAGTACTGTTGGCTTACGTCCATCTAATAGCCAAAAGCCGTCTCGGAGACGGAAGAACAGGATCTCGCACAACTCATGGCGAAGGCTGGCGCAGAGAATGCCGAGGTGTCCGGCGACGAAGACGACGAAGAAGCGATGTAGTAGAAGTTACTGTACTGATTCTGCTCTTGCATGTACTAGCCTCCACGCTGTAGCCATCGCATCTTTTGTATCCTTCCCGCACTCACGCCATTTTCATGCCCTCGCTGTGGAGGGTCTTGGGAGGTACGGGATTCACCATAGCTCTATAACCGAGCAACATCGACATAACACTAATATACAAAACTTGGAAAGCGATGTTCTATGCGCTCGCACCCGCGAGCATACCCCAAGCCGTTCCACGTTGAGGGTCGGCATGCAATTACATAGGATACTTGTGTGGTGGTCTATGAGCATAATGAGCGAGGTATCTCTAGCAGGCGTCATCAATATGTTGAATATGACATGTGTTGAATATCACAGTTGGTTGAGAACCCGGCTGGCGAGCTCAAAACCAAGGAAGGTTGCTCCGTTTGCAAACGGAGACCTGGGCCGGGACGTCAGCTGGCATGATCATCGCAACAAAGCATGGAGAAACGCGCCTAATGAGAGTAGGTCCGAGCCCTCGGGTGAACGCGGGCAGGCCCTCGGTCCGCCACACGGTGCGGACACAGTCAAGGGTAGATTTATATTTCTGTCCGTCTGCGACGGAGAAACCATCGGTCTGCATACGGGATTTGATCATGTCTATGGGGTAAATGACTGCCCAGAGCTAGACAAAACATTGTCGGTCACCGACGAGCATAAGCATCGAACAGTGCGGGGAAAGCGTCAGACGTAATGGACGTACGGCATATCCCGCTGCAGCTCCAAACAAGACGGCGTTCGCAGGGTTCACCTGGTCTCGCCGAATGCCCTTCTGCGCCATCTCGCGCTGCATGAGCTTTTCATAAGCCCAGAAGTAGATGCCATATCCGACCGCCTCGCGCCAGAGCGTGACAACCTGGCCCTTGTAGATTCCTGAAATACCATGCTGACCGTATATCTTCTTTATCGCGTCAAACGGTCCGGCATACACGGGGTTCGTCGCCGACTGGGTCTGCAGTCCTGATAAGGCACACGTAATTAGCGTTCAGGATTTGAGCAGCGGTGGATTGAACTCCGCGACGCGATCGGCAGCGGACCATGGGGTTGGGGCAAGATGAAGACGGTGCAGATAACAGACGATGGTGTTTACTCACGTATACGGATGTGTTCGACGGGCCCAGATACGACGCCGTTTGCAAGGCCAGCGAACATGCCGGAGATGAACAGCTGCCCGCTCCCTAACGCCGCACCGCTAGGGCCTCCCCGCCCATTGCGCACGTTCTGTGCGGCGAAGAGGCGTTTCGAGTACTCTAGTGCGCCGAATTGAATCGAGACGCACACGCCAATACCGAGGAGCGGGGTCAGGGTGCCCTGGGTCGCGTGAAAGTTGCAGAATGGAAGCAAGGAGAGACAGGGCGGGGATGAGGGCGAAGACAATTGAGCGTGCGGGAATAGGTGAGAAGGTACAGAGCGCACCAAACCTTGTAGAACGCGAGGGGCCCTTCGTTCTTGAGGATGCCGCCCGCACAATGCAGCATGCCCTTGTACGTGCCTGCAGGCGCCGTCTGCATCCGCTGTGGGTTGGAGGGGCACGCGTCACTTTTGTTCTCGTGGCGTGTGGCTAGCCATAGAAGATAGAAGGAGGACATACCACTTTGACGATATCGAAGGGCTGTCCGACCAGCACCTATCAAGGCACAGCGTCACAGATGAGTTGTCGGTGAGCAAGACAGCGCGAGGGGCTCCACGAACCTGGGCGATGCCCCCTGCAGTGCCTGCGGTGAGATCCTTGACGGTACTCGACATGTCCGCTGTACTCGACGACCCGTACGACGAGGGGGGAGGAAGTGGACGTTTGAGCTGGAGGCGTCGAGTCACTGCACGCCTCTGAACGATAGAGTTGTACTAGTATCGAGAGTCTAAGGGGACAGACCGAGTACACTCCGCTGGCCAATCGGAGCGCGCGTTTGCAAACTTTCAGACCACATCTAATCTTATCTCAGGCACTCTGTACATAGACTTGCATCCAGAGCTTGACATTAGCAACAGCGAGCCTAACAACATTGCGTGTCTTCAAGGTATCTGTGAGATACACTTCGATGGTGCAGGCTCGCCGGGATGGGCATAGATACATAGCATGCGCATAACGATAGCAACATATACACATGAACGAAGATTAGAGTCCCAACGCCCTTCGAACAGCGAAAAGAGAGTCCGCTCCCTCGACGGGGACTGATCCTACAATGCATCATACTTCCGTCATCTCTCCTGGACATGCACCTTCACATCTTCGCCCCGTTTTTCTTTTTGTCGGATATGAACTCCGTGTCCCATCTGATAGGGTTCAGGTACCGCTCCTTTGCACGAATATCCGCTACGCGCCATTGTCGCTGAGCTTCCGCAGACTCGCGGAGCCATGCCTGCGCAATGGTCTGCGCTGGGCTGAGCGCGGTGCGCGGCGTCGTTGCTGTGGACGTAGTGTGGACACGATGCGGGCTCGGACGTGGTGATTGCGTCGGCGACGGCGAATCTGATGGCATCTGCGTGCGTGCGTAGCGGCCGCGTCAGTATCAGTAAGAAGCCGGCCAAAATGCCGGGCGAAATGCTACTCAGCGCAGGCGTACAATGGTCGTGAAGGGGTCATAAACATGAGCTAGCGCAGCGAGCAGAGTTCGTGTTTATATAAGACGACACTCAAGCTGCCGCTGGATCATCGCAGATCGCATGACCAGCCCTCGCTCGACATGCCGCTGGGGCGTAGAATGTCGAGCGAGGTAAGTACATAGGAACGGCCGTAATGGGACGGAGCGACCCTTGCCCTTTCATACCATATATGGAAATCTCAAAAGGACTCGGAAGAACAGCAGCGTGTGTAGCGGTGAATGGTGAGTGGAAATTGACATACCGCGCTACACATCCACTGGGAACGTGGCAGGAACATCGTCAAATGGAACGCAGTCGGTAGACAGAAGGGAGACTTGGTGGGGGAGAGGGAGGCTGTATGGCCACCCGCGTTCTCAGGGTGAGAGGTTATGTACCCCGTCCATTCAGAGATATCAACTCAAGAAGGTGATTGAGGCGTGACGGGCAGTGTCTAAAAACGAGTTGTATGACTCTCTTTGAGGTCTGAAAATGAGGGACAATGGTGAGATCTCGACCGATACGAGGCGGGAAACGTTCCAACATACCACATCAGGAATGCACAGTCAAATATGGCAAGGTTAACGGTAGGTTGATTGGAGCATGAGAGTCGTATTGGCCCCAAACAACAGCAGAATATGGCCACGGCTGCCCGACGGTCGGGTCGGTGCCAGGTTCGACGCCTTCGAGTCCGCACCGGAAACATGTGGACGCAAGACGCGCCGTGTCAAAAGTCTCCGCGTGTGTGCCCTGGAACGTTAGGTGTGCGAGATATGTGGAAAGTGGCCCTCCCCCATCTGCCCCTTGCGAGGCTGGTTTCTCATGGGTAGCCTTGAGCCTTTGTGCGTCCCGAAAGGCTCTTCCGGTGGCCGAGCGTGTCAGAGTAAGACTGAGAGGTATAGTTAGGTTGGCGCTCACGCAGCTGTCCTCATCGTCTTCCACGATGGCCGCTTTATCGCTCTTCCTCTCTACCCGCCTCCTTCCGACCAAAGAGTCGCTGGCGACACCAAGCGCGGGAGAAAAGACACCTGATCTTTCCGGCCGGGCGATTGACGGGTCGTGAGTAAGCGACTTTTGGAATCTGAAGAAGACGGACATCCGACCCGTTTCACCACGATGATACTATAAAACGCCACACGCCGATCTTGCTCAGACCCAGCGCATCCGGAGTGGTGCCCAACTGCCAACATTCGTCGCCAGTTCTTACATTCGCTGCAACGCTCTCTCTCGAGATTCGAGATGGGAAAGGAACCGTGAGTACTCACATCTCCCTTGCTCTTCCCAGGGTCATGCTGCACAAGCTCAGCGGGGATCCGGTTTGCTCTTGCCCATATGGGCCGTCTGCAAGCTTGATCTACCTCAGTAACCCGCTTATTGGTGTTACTATTGAATTTGTAGCAGTAGGCGCATAGAAGCAGCACTCGTCGCGTCAATGTGTAGCGGCGTTATATAGGCCGGAACATCTCGGCTGGCCGTTAACATTACCTCTAGAACGGTTCGGGCCCCGAGTGTTTATGCACGGGTTTATCAAGACTCGTATGGCGTCTCCGAGCAGTTAGGAAGCCTTGTCTTCCCAAAGCCGACGAATAGCAGTTCAACGTGGTTCAGTAAGACGTGAAATGCGCATACTACTCATGATCATCCTGTCCATCCATTGCGTTGACTTCCGCTTGAGATCGGACTTTCTTCAGTGTCCGGTGCTCTCTCAGATATTTTACGGAATCTGAAAGGGGTCAGACGGTCAGGTCAAGCATTCCCCTACTGTTGCGACCTGCATGCAATCGCGTGGCATCACGTACACTCTGCTTACCCGGTTCCCACTTACCCAGCTACGTCAACTTCTTCAGTGGAAACCCGCTCAACCGCCTCGCCTGGCTCCGCACCTCCCAGCCGTTCCTAAATGCCATCGTCCACGCTCCTGCAACGCGTTGGCTCGTCTTCAGGGACGGCCAGCCTCTGCTGGAATCTCCCCCAGAAGCGCGCACAAATCCATTCAAGAAAACCCTCGCGCGCCTCACTACGCGGGACGTCCGGCCTCTCCTAGGCCCGGAGCCATTCTTCCACCAGGGCCAGCACGAAGGCGAACTCGCACCTCCAGATGAGAAGGGCCTCGAGGCAGCTCGTCTCAGGGGGGTACCCATCGTTTTCCTGGGACTCCACGAAGGCGAGACCACGTTCGCGGCAGCTTTACCCTCATCCGATTTCAGCGCCAAGGCAGACGTCCAGACTCTTATCTCAAACGTGCACGGCGCCGCGTACTTCACTCTCGACGTCACCAACGTGGACGCAACGGAGCTTGATAATGTTTTGCAATCGTCGGCCGTTGCAACAGAAGGCTCGTCACTAGTGTTCTCGGAACCAAGGGCAGTGATGAGTATGCTAACCTCGTTCGAATCCGCGCTGTTTGCGGAGGCTCGGAGCATGATTGACTGGAACACTCGCAACAAGGTATGTCTGTGTCTATTGCCACCGGAGATAGTTGTGGTTGACCGGACGCGCTTGTGTATTTGTAGTTTTGCCCTGCATGTGGATCTCCGGTTCACTCCTCGTGGGCAGGGTGGAAACTCACATGCTCCACCCTCCTGCCGTGGGCGGAGAATGCCGGGAAGAAGCCCTGCTCGACCGGAAGTGGCCTCCATAACTTCTCGCATCCGCGAACAGATGCGGTTGTTATCATGGCTGTCATTAACGAGACAGGAGACAAAGTGCTACTAGGTCGCAACGTATGCTGCTATCCTACTTCCGTCTCCCTGGCTGTTGGCTCACTAGGCATCGACACCTGCAGAAAAAGTGGCCGGCGAGTTTCTACTCGTGCATGTCTGGTTTCATCGAGCCAGGAGAGTCCTTCGAGGACGCAGTCAAGCGCGAGCTGTGGGAAGAGGCAGGCGTTAAAGTTTGGGATGTCCGATACCACTCCTCCCAGCCATGGGTGAGTCGCGTTGCCTGCTCCAAGTCAAGCCATTATGGCGCTTGTTTCGAATTCACCTGTCTGGCCCGCAGCCGTACCCTGCGACGGTGATGGTCGGTTTTTACGCGACCGCAAGCTCCGACGAGCCGCTCCGCACCGACCTGGACAACGAGCTGGAGGGTGAGTGCCCGCCTACGCGTGTTGCGCAGTCTTGCTCCTGTACTTTCTCTGACGTATGCGATGCCACCCCATCTGCGCAACGGCGATCCGACTGTTCACATCCGGCACATTCACTCAAATGCCCTCCGCCGACAGAGGCCCGGTGGTACACGCGTGACGAGCTCCTAACGGTTCTGAACCACAACGAGGGCACGAACCTCTCACGACAGGACCAGCAGGAGCTCGCGGCCGCGGCCGAGAACAGCAACCCACACCAGAAGCCGGACGAGGCCAACGCTCAGCCGAAAGCTGCGGCAAGCACCGCCCCGAGAATGTCTACTGGGCCGTTGTTCAAGATTCCTCCGCGCACGGCGATCGGCGGTGTAATCCTCAGTGAGTGGGCGTATGGGCGCGCTGGGCCGCAGCCGCTATCGCCGAAAGTAGCCAATCTCTAAGATACCGGCAAACTATCAGCCTGTTCTCGTCGGATCCTAGATGTGTTGTGAAGAAATGTTTCGCAGATACAGATGGGATGTACAGTGTATAGGTAGATATGGGAGAGAAAAGTCGTCGAACATCGTGAGAGGTCGTACTTGTACAAGAAACGAGATACGTGGTCATGACAAATACATCTACGAGACCTAGGGAATGCGAAGATGGACGAGATAAATTTAAAGCTGCCCGATACAGCGTGGCGTGGTGGGTGGTACAATTCTTCGGTAACGCGGTGCCTGCAAATGCGGTCTGCTCGGGTATGCGTATGACGTTATGCGATCAACATGCCTTCAAGGCACACTAGGCTGACATCGGCCGCGCGGGAAAGGGGGACAGAGAATAAAGGATCACAAGGCGCAACGTTGGAGTAGCTCGATGCCAGGAAGAGAAGATGAGGACGCCGGCGAGCGCCTGCTGAAAACCTCAAGCTCAGCGCTCAGGAGCGAGCATGCAGGGCCCTGGCTTCAGGCAGAGCCACCACGAGGCCTCTCCTCAGGTCGATACGTCCAGATATTGGAGCTTGCAGGGCGTCCTAGGGCCGGAAGCCTGAGGAGCACCACATCGTCTCCGTCCTGTCGGTGCACGCGGAGGAAAGAATTGTCAGCGCCATTCAGCCACGATGATGTAAGAGAGACGGCTGTATGGACGCACCTCGAGGATGCGGTCGTACGGGGGTCCACGTGAGTGCGCAGCCATGGCTTGAGGAATAGGCTCACTGCGTGCATGAGGGCGTGCGAGGGAGCCAGCGGGGCTGGAGAACGCGCGAGGGGGGCTGACTGGTGGGCCAGCGAGCGAGAGACCCTGGAATGGGCGAACTGGTGCTGCTGGTGCGCTCGCTGGACCAGGACTAACAGGAGACGAAGGCTGGACCTGAACACCTAGGAGAAGCGACTGTTTGAAAATACACACACGGAACACACCAAAGAAACAAGCGAGTCAGCGTGCCAGCTTGAGCTCGATAACTAAAATTCGCGGCCGTACACGTACAGGCGGTTGCCGTTGGGCATTCGCCTCTTCCTCCTCAGCAAGCCTCCGGACCTCACGTTGCATGCGGCGTACACGGGTGATGGCGACCCCCGCGCGGCGCGTCTTCTTCTTCTTTGGTTGGCCTTCCGCCTGAGTCTGGACCCCAGCCTGCGACTGCGAGTGCGCGTCCTCCGCCTGCTGGTCGTGGTCGTCTTCGTCCACCTCTTCATATTCGGTTGAGGCTTGGCTCTGGTGCT
This sequence comes from Lignosus rhinocerotis TM02, assembly GCA_000743315.1. NCBI lineage: Eukaryota > Fungi > Basidiomycota > Agaricomycetes > Polyporales > Polyporaceae > Lignosus > Lignosus rhinocerus. The sequence goes on from KN049993.1 coordinate 24,063, forward strand.
GGTTCTGAGGGGATGAAAATGAGAGCTGTGTTTCTCCCGTGATACATTCGTTCCCAATGCGATCGGCACCCTTCCTCGTGGACGTCAGAAGCTGTTCTGTACGCGAACCGCCCCGTGATGAAGACGTCGACGCCGGCGAGTAGTTTGCCATGGCCACAGTACAGGACGCGAGGTCAGGACGATGCTGGTCCTCAGACACGGTTTCGTAGGCTGGAGGTTCCACGGGAGCGGGGGAAGCTCTGGCAGAGGAGGTGTTCCTCGAGGAAGAAGAGCGTTCTGCCGGAGGGGGTTGACCCAAAGTACCAGAGGCTGAAGCGGCGGCGCATGACTGCAAGGCTGTTTCGTCGCCCTCTCCGCATTGCGCACGAGCACCCGGAATGGTCGCCAGAGAAGCGTCAGCCCGTCCAGAATGAGAATGAGGATCCGCTGAGCGCCGCGAAGGTCCCTCGTACGATTGAGACTCAGGCTGGGGCGTGCCGTGCCGTAGCAGATAAGCGAAACGAGGAAAGCGGTCGGTAGCATGTTGGATTTCTGCCACAGTGTTCCGCCGGATCTCTGTTTCAGCCACCGTGAGAGGACGAGCAGGAGAAGGAGCGGCCGAAGTGGCTGAGGTAATCATACGAGACTGGAAGCTTGAAATGTTTGGCGTGAGAAGGCCGTCTCTACCAGTGGTATGGGCTTGGACCAAGAGAGCCTGACATGGCAGCGGCGTCCAGCTGGTCAGAGTTAAAGACAGAGACAAAGACCGTAGCATATCAGGCGCCATATCCCCTCTCATGCGCGATGGCAGAAAAGATCCCGACTCAAGTTTTGTTCTCAGCGGAGAGCTTACGGAAGCGGTGTCGGGCTCTGACGAAATCAACGGCATTTTCGTGCTACCATTCGAACTCCGATGTCTATCTGCAGAACAACCTCAGCCGGGAGTCCAGTTGAGAGGCAGGCTACTTACTTGCTAGTATAACCATAGTGTGCGTGTGTAGTGCGGAGGGGATATACAAGTGCCGTAAGGGGCAGTTGTGGTACTGACGTTGACGGCTGCGGAGTGGGGGTGACGCAAGATGGACCGGGAAGAAGGTTTAGACTGTCAAGAGCCTCCTATGGCAGAGGTAAGGCAGATGAGATGAATTTGAGAGGTGTCCACGCCTCTAGCTTCCCGGAGGTCAGAACCTGGACACAGCTCCGTTCTCTTGTTCTCTGCGGTATGATGTCCAGGGGGCAACGCTGTTTCCTAGTGAAAGGGTCGCCTGGGAGCTAAAGAGAGGCACGTTGTCCGGACGGACGTGTATTACGTTGATTCAGATATGGCAAGACGTCAAGAACAGGCGTAAATACAGGAGGACGCAATGTGCTGGTGTGGGGAGACGAAGAGAGAGAAAGAGAACCAAGGCAAGCGAATTTGGTCTCTGTCCACATCTGTCAGTCCGAACATGGAAGTGCACGTGGGCGATCGTATCGTCACCTCTCTTCACCGGGCATCCCGAGTCTGAATGCAAGGATTTAGACAACAGAGGCGGTCAGCGAGCATGTAACATGAGGACGGAGGGGGAGAGCGAAAATTGCATGCACAAGACTGTTTTCAGCTACCCACGGGACCTGCGCGCTCGGACCTTACGGACTGTTGCTCAGTGTATGGAAACCACGAGCGAAGAGACGCGGACAGAGAATCCAAAGGAACGTGCGCAACTATTCCTGCACGAAGACTCGACGCGCACAACGCGCGCGGCGGAGGGAAGACAATGGAATAGATTGAACGAGGGAGGCAAGCGAGAACGACATGGAGTGAAACCTGCGAACTACCCATCGCCCCTATACGCCCAAGACCACTCATCGTTCCCCGCATAGACTGCAGCGACAAAGTGTTCGCTGTCAAGAAATGAGTATGAGGGGAGGTAGATCAAGGAGTCGTGATTGCCCAGGCGAATCGTAGGCGTGGAACCGCTGATGGGCGAGCAGATATCACAAAAGGAGTCATCCATCGCGGCAGAGGTAGCTGAAGAGAATGAAGTCCAAGCGGGAGGCGGAACCAAGAAAAATATGTCGTCAGCAGATACGGAGGCGAAGTCGCTCAAGGACTCAAATGGTCCGAACGTCGACGCGAAATCCGAAGCGATGCTGGTCATATTAAGGATGTCGTCGAGGAGCAAGGTGATGCTGGCAGAAGTGGAGGACGAGACAGAGATTGTCGAAGACTGGCAGCAAGAACGTCAGCCAAATAATGGATGTGAGATACAATTGACTGACCTTGCTTGTTTGATAGAGGATACACAAGAGGATGGCAGACATGATGAAGACCAGAGACCAGAGGACAAAGACAAGAATGGCGTAAGAAGCGTAAGCGGATGGGAAAAACCTGCCAGCCGTGAGTTCGGAGGATGTCTGAGACACGCCAAGTAGTGTCGCGCAGTGGGTGGAATGGGAGAAAGGCACCACGATGTGAACGAGGAGGTCACTGAAATGCTCTAGGACAGCCGGCAAGGTGGGAAGGGGCATTGGGCTAAAGACCAGATCAGTGACAACTACGACAAAGGTATTTGATCCGAACTCACCTTGCGATATGAGAAGCTTTGGGAATGGCGGAGAGGGTAGGCATTGTGAGGAGTGTGAGCGAAAGAAGGAGCGTCTCTGACATCTGGACTTGGAAAACACCCGTGAGGGCAATGACGCAGGCGACGAGAAGGCTGGTGAAAATCATGCTGGCAGATTCTTGGCAGAGATGGCAATAGTATATTCTAAGGAGAGGACATACTGGGGCGAGGTTTATATGTAGATTTCGGGAGGTTAACATTTTGGCGAACCGATCGCGTTGTAGGTACGTCAGCCACGGTTTCGAGCAAGTGAGCCTTAGCGTCAAGTGTTTGTGTCGGGCTCGCCGCGATGAATGTCGAGATGATCATGGGCGAGGACGTCCGAGACAGAAATAAGAGGAAACCACAAATATGAAGTGGGGTGTCAGCGTGACCATTGTGGGTTGTTGACAAGGAGGAACCATAACCCACACTGTCCCCTTGTTTGACTGTGAAATGGGCGTCTATGTAATTAGAAGCCCGACTTCCTCGGAAAGATTCACATGGTATGATGAACAACCCGCTAGCACGACCATGCGCTTCCTTCTCCCGCACTGCCCGATATACAGCGCCGACCTGCTCTTCACCATACGCCTTTTTGGGCTTGCATAGGCACATAGTCAGGACGCCATGTCAGCAAAGGAGCTTCAAGTTCTTCGAGAAAAACAAGAGCAACTAGTCGACTTGTACAAGGCTAATGGCACGAGCGCACGCAGCCTTCAACAGACATTGGAGCGGGACATATTGCCAGGCCTAGTGGATGAGTTGAGCCTAGATGGTGCAGGGGAGCAAAAGGCAAAACTGTGGTTAAATGATTCTCGTACGTACGTCTCGGCTAATGGCTTAGTCTTCGCTTCTGTAATCTCGCCGCCCCAATGTTTCAGAGTCTGTATTCAGACTACTCAGGGTACGCCTGTACTGCCATTGCTCTCAGTGATGCGGTCAAACTGACGCTATGCTGGGAGGCAGCGTCACAAATTTACGGTGTCGTTTGCCCTCGAGAACGCGCGGGACCTCCTTGTGTGGCGGCTGGCGGTAATACCAGATGAGATACCCCGCCCAAGTATCTCCTTCTTCCAAGTGCTCCCCTTGACCGCTCTGGACCCAAATCATAGACCGATAGTCGTCATCAATTTAGTCAAACTACTCGAATCACTCGAAGACGTGCGCACGACGCTAACACACTACATGGAGTTGCTTCGACTGAATCTAAAGGCAATCAATGACGCCGGTACGGGTGACGCAGACAGGCATGACCCGCCGATCTTGCAGTACGTGGCTCTAGTCGATATTGGGGGAATATCCATTCAGAGTGTTGTACGTCTCGAGATGGTGTTAGCCACGGAACACGGTCCTAACCGCATTCATGTACAGCAAAACGTGGAGCTCATAAGTTGGTTCATTTACGAGCTCGTTCCTCGTTTCCCCGGCATGCTCGCTGCCGGTAATGTAACCATAATTTTGCGGGCTGTTTTCGCAACTGACAGTGCTTTCGGTAGTCTTTGTCCTCAACTATTCTTGGGCACATTCAGGGGTCTGGAGCCTCGTCAAGTATGGTCATACCATCCCATTAACGTCGTCATAAAACTAACCGTTCGTCCTAGGCGCGCCCTGCCAAAGTCCGCGCTGTCACGCGTGTTCTTCCCATCCCAGGATGAGCTCCTCGAATACTTTCCTTCGACAGCTATCCCACGTGGTACTTCTGTGATCCCTCGTCAGCATATCGCCACCCTCTTACTCAATCTCTGTCAGATTACGGCGGCAGTCTGCCCGCACTTTCAGAGCTGGAGGATCCGCTAGAGAACTACATGGCGACCCTACAAACGGGCCCAAGTTTGCCAGTCGCAGAGATCCCTCCGACGACCTCCGCGGACCAACCGTCGTCCCCATCCGCGTCCGCCAAACCCATATCCCGCGTCCCGTCTATATCACCGACCTCTCACCTCAACCCATACTTCGGCTATCCCGTCTCCGGAAGGGGCGCCCCAACACCTAGGCTCAGACACGGCCGGCAACGGAAGCGTGATCTCCTGCGTACGCTCGCAGCCCTGTGGTGGAATAAATGGAAGCACCGCGTCGTTCTGCTCCTATGCCTTATTCTCGCCATCGTATCCTACAGATTACGACGGAACCCGCGCCTGCTCAGGTGGACGCAAAGCGCGGGCGGCCTCCTCTGCCCACCAGCTCGGACATGATGTAGAGTAGCTACTTACTCCGCGGAACAACGCTATTTCTTCAGCAAAGTTGTTCCTCCGCACTGTCAACGCGGACCAAGGTCAGAGCGGCCGAGGACCTCCCTCCAACGACTTCCCCGTCCAACAGGGTCCCATCGGCGCCCTGTCGATGCGGGTGCGTGCGGGTCGATTAATCACAGCAGAGGCTTGCCTCTCACAGCCAGGCTTCTACTCTGCCGATAGCAAGAGCAAATCCGGCGGTAAAACCAGCCGACCGATGCGCCTCCCTAATAGCTGTCAACCATTCATACACGCTCTCGCGTGGGCCTGGCTTTTTCCAGAAGTAATTGTGCGCCCCAGCGCGAATCGCAGCCCGGGGCGACTAGCGCATTGCCTTGTCAGGCAGCGGGAGTCGCATCGGTCGCGCTCCCGAGGGCCCTGAGCACACTATTGTGCATCATGTATCACTAGTGCTTGCGATCAGCAGATGCGCGCGGCCGTCTTCCATGCCTCATGCACTCCGTCGTCGGCATCTGGCTCCCTGTGCAACTGAGGCAGATGACTGTCCTGGAAGGGCGTGTGTGGACCGACGGTTTGACTCGGAAGTGGACGTCGACATCCATGTCGACGTCGGCGATTGCCCCAGCGGTGCACGCGTTGTACGTACGTGCGGGTCTCGTCTCTCATCTTCTCTCATTCTCTCTCTCGTCTCCCCTCGGACGTTCTTGCCCTGCGCCGTCGCGAACTCTGCGGGGCGACAGGGAAGCGCAAGGCGACAGCGAGCGAAGACGGTGCGAAGAGCAATACGAACCACGCTCGTCGTCGTCGATGGGGTGGCGTTAAGGTCGCTTATCGGCAGGCGACGGGTGCGACGCACGACATCGCTTGAGCCAGTCTGTCGCTCACGCATTACCACGCCGATCTACCCGTCGCCGTCGCCCATAGTGCGGCCGTCGATGTCGTCGCACACGTCTACGCAACGGCGCAACGCATACAGAACCTCGCGCAGAGACATCGGCCACCGTCGCGATGCGTATTGCAGGACGCATCCTCACCCATGCATCACGTCCCATACAGCGCGCCCTGGACGACCATCGCCGCCGCCCGACCACATTATTGCCATTCCGAGAACAGGATGCGCTCCGCATCGGATTCTGGGCCCGGGGCCAGCGAGAGCTCCAAACGGGGGGGGGGGTAGGCAGATGGGAGTCTTGGGGCCAGAAACGGACGAGCCCCTCTTGAGCCGCTTCTCTCGTCGGACGCCAAGGCTGGCCCGCACCTACCCCAGAGGGCATGTGCAACGTTTGTTGCCCCCACGTACGAGCGAGCCGCACGCACGCGCCGTCCTTCCCTGCCTCGCGCTGCAGCTCGGGACGACAGGCGAAGTGCCCGTCCAGGAGGCGGTGGCGGTAGGTCGCGCGGTTCGGTCGACTGGCAAGTTCGCGCGCGGGGTACGCACTGAGGTATGCGCTCAGATCGCGGACGCGCGGGGGCCGTCGACGTCAACGATCCCTCCATGTGGGCCGTGGCCCGTGTCGAGGACGGTGCCTGCTGGTGCGCGTGCCCGCGCTTAGGTGCGTGTAGCCCAGGAGGCGGCGGTGGCGTGTGTACGAGTTAAGGAAACACGTTCCACGCGTCCGCGTATGCGCATGCGCTGCCTATGGAAGATATGAGATGTGCACAGTACCGGCGGCAGCCTGAGCTGTGATGACATACGCTTTCCTTGTACTGCGTATCACGGATCATCACTCCATCCCGATAGTACGCTCACTGTGGAAAAAATTGTACACTCACTGATGATGGCAACGTCCACCCGCGGGTGCTGATAAGAAGTATTCGCTTGGTGGGCGAGGGTGTGACAGTGCGATTCATGTCAAGCGACACATGCGATGGCCGACGGGAGGATGCAACGGGAGGCACCAGGCGGTGACGAACACGTATAACTTGCGCAGCACTCACCAGGGAAGATTCACCTCGCGACACATGTTGCTACGGCTCACCCGGGTTCCTCGCCTTCTAATGTACAAGGTATCACGTCTACAGCGGGCCGAGCTGCGCGCTGAAGTGGGTATTGTCCACAGCAGCATAAATTACAAGAAGTATTCTGGTAACTGTCCACAGCGGCAATACAGAATGGACGTTGAGCGGGCACATGTGCAGCGGAAATGTGAGCAATCAGACATACCTTCCCTCCCGCGTTCTGAGCCGCCTGATGGCTGGGTCCATCTCGCTCGTTCTCCGGCGCGGCTTGGAACACGTTGAAGAACATCGAGCCACCTGGTCCGACCTCGAGGATGCTGGCAGAGTTGCCACAGCGGTAACAGTAGTTTGGCGCGGACCATACGGTGGAGAGATGCTCGTCGAACAATGACGTGTAGCCTTCCATACAGAGCTGATGTGCACGGAGGATATGGGACATCTGGTTCGTTTCCAAGAACTTGTAGACCACACCCGAGCCGAATGTGTACCCTGCACCGCTGCGGGATGGTGCGTCAGCGCCCTTGTCCGGGTATGTGGAAGAATCAAGCACGGGACACCCTCACCGCGGCGAGATTGCGAAGTCTTCTTTCTCCGGATCAGGGTCTGACCAAACCAAGTCCGCCATGGGTCCTTCGTGCGGAATTTCTGCTGGGATGTGAGCGCTGCTGACAATAACCGGGATAACACGAAGTAAGACGTACCTCGAAACCGATCCACTACCTTGATCTGGTCTATTGAGTGTATTGAGGGAGACAGACCTGAAGACGTCTTGCTGAGACATAGTAGTTATTCAGTGCACGTCTTCAGACATACCACCGTGCACACAGAAGATCTTGTCATCAATAACCACGGACAGTGTGAGGAAGTCGAACATATCGGTGAAATAAGTCCACACGTGTGATGAGCCGTATTTTCGTACACACTCGGTGTAGAAGCCGTATGTCTTGAAAGGGTCTGAATGGGAGAAGTTGGCGGCAATAGACATATAGCGACGTACTTGCGTGACAGCCCTCGACTCGTGGTTCCCGCGGATCAGCTGCACTCTATCTGGCCAACGAAGCTTCAGGCACGTTAAGAGGGATATTGTCTCAACGCTGAACAACCCTCGGTCGACATAGTCGCCTATGCCCTGTCTGTTCAGCACGCTTGTGCAATACCAGGCACAAAACGCGTACCGAGGAAGAGGTAATTTGTGTGTGGTGCGTATCCGCCTATCCTGAATATCTCTATGAGGTCGTAGAACTGGCTTGAATGTCTATCAACCTGCGTCCAGCTGGTCGGAAGACATCTGGGCTCACCCATGGATGTCGCCTACGACGGTTACTGGAGCGCTAACGTGCACGACGTTGGACTCGCGCATCAGTACTTCTTTTGTCTTCTCGCATATCTCGCGCAATAGGGCCTCGTGGAGGAGTTGTTTACGAAGGAGTTGTTGTATGCACGCGTCGAGATCGAAGGGTGCCATAAGTGCAGCGTCCGAGTCCGAGTCAGGTCCGAGTCTAGGTCCCAGTAGCCCTTTATTCCCACGCGCGGCCCGTTGCAGAGAGATACTTTGTATATGTTTGCGCACGCTCCCGTTACGGCAAGGTGTCAATTCCAGAGAGGGGTGTCCGAAAGCGGCAGGCGTATACGAAACGATTTCGCACGGTCTGTCCCTGGTGTACGACTTCGCTCGCTCCCACAGTCAGGAAGATTGTCCACTAGCGGTGTGTTAGCAATGCATCGGCCGCGCGGCGAAAGTCTGAACTCCTCCCTCGACCATCGCACGGACCGAAGAACCTGCTGCGGGCCCAGAAAGGTATAATACACGGACGGGAAGGCTCGGGTTCAGCTCGTTGCAACGCCTGGTGAGCCCTGCGCCATTAATATTCTGATCAATTTCCCCCCCATCTGCGCCAGATATCAAACCAGACGTCATACGTGCCGCTCCTGATGCAGCCTGTTGCCTGGTACCCGGCCTCTCCCCTCCCGAGTCGTGGTGGCCACCCCTCTGAGAGCCGGCGCGCCGTGGCACGAAGCGACTGTTATAATTTGCTCCCCCCATACAGCGATGCTCTCATACAGAATCACCCGAGATTTCTGCATCCTTCACCATGTTCGTTCTTAGCTGACCGATTTCTAAACCCGGCCGACGCATGTGTCGCACATGCGCACGGTCTCCGCACCGCCTACTATACCAGGGACGACATAGCGTCCGGATGACAGCGACCGACCCCACAAACCCTGTCTACGGCGTTCTCTCCATCGATCCAGCCCATCGATGCTTTCCACCGCCGGAAGTTTGCGCACCCTCGCGTAAGTGGGCTCGTCCGATGCTGTCTCGATAGTAACGACCTTGCTCGTTTCCGGCCAGCTCTCCCAGGCCGGTGCGGAGCGGCGAGCGCACCCGAGTACTTATCGCCATCTGGAAGAAGCGGGGATAGCGCGTCGAGGTTCTGCGCAGAGCAAGGTTGTGTCCTGGAGAGAGACCCTGCGGACAGCTTCTGAGCGGTAATGATGACGCTTCCACTCTGCAAAGGTCTTCTTGGCCGTCGCGGGGTCCTTGTTGATCGGACGACGTGACTGGTCCCCTTCGCTCTCCCTTCCAGGCAGCGTGTTTCGCGCTTCTGGGGAGTCGGTCGCACGGCGCGCACCGACAGGCCGTCGTCGTTCCCCGGGATGCCCACATGCAAGGAGCAGCAGGAGACGCGTACCGAGCCGACTCGCATCCAATCACAACCCCCCGCTCTGAATGCAAGTGCCACGATTATACGTGCAGCAGGTGGCACCCGGGGCGCAGAACGCACAATCGCGCGGATTGGGTACCGAGTTAGGCCAAGGGTTCCCAACCGGATCTCGATGTGTTCATGATCTACGAGAAGAAATGGGAATGGTCGCGCTGTTGGGCAGATTGTCGGTTCACGGGCAAGCACGCGCAGCAAACACGCACAACCACTCAAGCTCATAGTGGGCAGTCGGCGCTAGTGACGGTCATCACCGTCGCCCTTGTTCTTGGACTCACACGCGGCAAGCCAGGTTTATTGCAGTGTGATGCCATCGGCTGCGGCGCGGTGCTGTATACCATTCTTCCTGCTGGTTGTTGCTCCCTTCTCGCTCCCCGTTTTTTTACGTTAGAATCCGAGCGCATAGGCGACGGGGTTTGCCGCCCGATCTGCCGGCAATGGGTGGTGGGGGCGCTGGAGGTCGGATATCATGGGCCTTGGATGGAGGTATGTATGTATAGTTTGCAGTGACTGGAGTCTCTGGACTCTGGGCTGTGGAGAAGAAGGTCGTCAAGTCTAAAATGGCGGAGGGATGGGAAACGCAAGTTGATCGTCATCTGGGAGGCGGTGACAAGGTGGGGGTTCGCGACCACAGGAGAAGGCGGTGTGGAGGGTGAATGAAGAAGAAGAATCTGTGCTGGGAGGAACAGGGCGAGGAGAAGAGATGGATAGGATGGCGCCGGAGAATGAGAGCCGATAGGAATGCAGACGCGCGAGGGAGAACGATGGAAAGCTGATGCATGAGATGATTGAGAGCTGATGAGAGCAAGTCGGAGAGAGTGGTGGCAGCAGTGGTGGTGCGACTGTGTCCGCAAGAGGTGCATTCTCTCTCCCGCCCGTGCATGATGCGAGTCGCGCATCGCCCTGGAGTATATGTGGACGAGTTAGGGATGCGGACTACCTTTCTCCTCCTTCCCTGCCGTCCACGGAGATGGACAAGTGTGTGTATGATACATTGTCGATCTGCTCCCATCGGGCATGGATTTCGACAGCTTTCTTTCCCTTTTGCATCCTTCCTCTCCTGACTTTGAACGTATAAATGCTCCCCTCTTCTCCGCTGCTCCCTCCTTCACTCGTCCCCGCTCCCGCCTTTCATGTCTCTCTTGTTCGCCATGGACCCGCGCTATTCGTACTATCCCACTTCCGCACACGACTCGTCGTCCACAGCTCATAATCATTCTAGGCACGCCTATCCTCGCTCCTCCGAGGGCCCGTCCTCCGCCTCCGCGGGTCATCCATATCCCACCTACCCGCACCCGTCCATACCACCATCTTATCACCCCACTCCTCCCAGCCCGTACCCTGAACACCACACGCAGCACTACCACTCTTCTCCGACACAGACGACCAGCACCCTCCTCCCCCCGCTCGCCCACGGCCAGCCGTATTCCCGCGATGTCACCCACAGCGGACGGCATGACGTCCCGAGCGGTTTCGCGATCCCTGCGCTAGGTGAGTGCGCCCGGTTCTCCCGTCTCATCGTCGCCGAGCCCGACAGGACCCTTCTTGACAGGCCCAACTTTGCATGACTTGCCCTTCTCCTCCGCCCCTCGCCCGTCCTCTTCCTCCTCCTCCTCTTCCGCCGCCGCCGCCTCCTCCTCCTCCGCCACCGCACAACAGCCCAGTCGCCCGAGCGGGAACGGGAAC
>KN049993.1:42312-84211 GCA_000743315.1 Lignosus rhinocerotis TM02
TGCACGTGCGAGCCCGCCGCGGTCCACTTCACGTCCGGCCCCTCGCGCTCCCCCTCGCGGTCGTCGTCGTTGTTGTTGTTGTTGTCTCCCTCCGCTCCTTGTTGCCGCTTCCGCTTCGTGCCCGCGCTCAGCAGGTTCCCCGCCTGCCGCCGCGGCGGGAGGACGACTTGCGACGAGGACGAGGACGAGGACGAGGACGGGACGGGGAGTGCGGTCGCGGTCGCGTTCGCATTCGCATTCGCAGCGTGGGGGGGAGGCGACTCGGAGCGCTGTTTCCGCGCCGTGGCCGGTCTGCCTCGCCGTCCTTTCTTGAAGAACGGCACGGGGACGTCTTCTGCAGTAGAGGCCATCTTTCCCGCTCGTGTGTGCGTTAGCTCTCCGGGTAAACGAGGGAGAGAGAGAGAAGAAAGCGTCTTGGCAAGTGAGCGTCGGCGAGCAAGATGAGAAGAGTCTGTCTCTGAGGAGTTGAACGCGTGGGTGAACAAGAATGGCGCTTAGTTGAGCTTAGTCAGCGCCTTCATCATCACGAGCGCTTATACAGACAGTCCGTTGGGCGCCAGATTTGAACCACAACAAAGGACGTCAGAACATGCGTGACTAGCCAAGTACTGGTTGTGGTTTGTTCGGCGGTTGGTAACGGATTCTCACACACGGGTATGTATGGTACAAAAACGGAGTCGGGGTTTGCATATTGCCGACTGTTTCCTGGGGCATACCAGCACACCGTCCACGGTTTGAAGTTGCTTACTACATATATAGTAGTACTTATCTCCCCCCGCCGCCGCCGCCGTCATGGTCAGTAGTGACTAGTGATTAGTAGAAAGTGAGACCTTGTCCGGGAGCAAGCTTCTGCAAAAGTCCAGGTAGTAGGTTGTCGACGTCCGGGAACGACCACCACCAAGTTGGTTCACAACGTTGTCCTGGACAGTTCACGTCGAGGGCTTTATGTATGACATCGCACCCCCGGAGCGTGAGCCCTGTTCCCCTCTCCCCTCCCTTCTTCTCCCCGGGCGTGAACGTTTGAACCTTCATAGCTTGAGGCTAAATAGGGAGTGTACGGCATCTTTCCTTGCGCGCGGGTGCGGAGCTAGAACGGTACACGGTACGTCGGCGCAATGGGCAGTGGACTCGGTTCATGCATATTGTGTTTGAGCGTGCAATTGACGAGTTCTGTCATGCTTACGCATTGTATAGTAATACTTCGAGTCTGCCACCAGGCTCATTCCGCCGGTTCTTCGCCGCTCCCCTTCTTCCCCCCTTCGCTGGCAAAGCTCGCGGACTCATCGGAGGACGCGATCGGGAATCGGAAGGGGTGTGGCCGCGTGGGACCGCTCAGATCTTGAGCTTGAAGCTTTGAAGCTTGAGGGTCTGCAGTTGACTCGGAGGGCGGCGTCCTATTGCTGCGTCTACACTGCATGCACCCCGCGCACTTAGTACTGAGTGCTCAGTACTCAAGTCCTGAGCTCCTGGCGGTTTCAGCCAATGACGCGCGCGTGCACATGTTGCCGCGCAGAAAGACGAATAACATCGCTCATGCCAGTAGGCATGTTGCAGCGCCATCAGGCGTACTGCGATTCCGACGCGATCTGTAGCCCCCCCTTCCCTCCATCCCCTCTCCTGGTCAATACGAAATCAGGTCAAGGTTTTGCGCATCCATGACAGGGCTGTGAGTGCCGGCATATAATACGTCACCGCGACTATTACAAGCACCCCTGCACAGTGACACCGTGCCAACGCACGCGGGGTCATGCATCATGCATCATGTGCGAGCCTGAACTCCCGCTGCGGCCGGGCTTAGGACGACCCGCAACCGCGTCCGTAACGTCAATGCGACCCAGACTGCCAGTGGCACGCAGACGTTCTCGAACCTCTTTCTCCTTCTTTCGAATCCTCCTCGCCCACTCTCACGCATTGCCATAGATATTACTGCAGGAGCTGCGTGCCAGTCAGGCGACCGCCCCGACCCTGGGCCTTGGTTTGGTCCTGGACCCGTAGCAGCAGTCCCTGCGCTGTACGTATCGTCCGTATGGACCATGACACTCGGCGTGTGCATGTGCATGGACTGACGCGCCCCGGTGGACCCCCCGCTCCTCTCGCATCTTCCCCCATTATTGCCCATGGCCCATTCCCCCCTGACACCAGGAACTTGAAGTCGGCGGGTTTGAACCCGCTGCTGATCTTGGCAGGCACCCTCCCTCACAGCCATCTCTGTGCCGCACCCGTCGGTCGATGTTGATGCCGTGCTGCGCTTCGTGGCTCGTGGCTCGTGCTTCGCGCACCATCTGTCCAAGTTTTCAAGTGGTGTGCTCGGTGCGTGTCCCGTGTCTCGCCTATTCCATCTAGCCATCTCTGTGCCGCGCCCGTCGGTCGACGTCGATGCCGTGCTGCGTTTCGTGGCTCGTGTCTCCTGCTGCGCGCACCATCTGTCCATGTTTTCCCGTGGTATGAGTCGCGTGGCCCAATCCCAGCTATTCCTTCCGCACCTGGGTACAACGTATATATCTGCACGCACTGGCAGCGGCACCTTCCTGAACCCCCCAGCTTTCCTGGACCTCGACTGCAAACTCCGAGTCCAAATAATCATGGTGAACCGCCGCCACGCGCCACGGACAGCTGAGGGCAAGGCCTTTCCGATATTTTCATCCTGGATGTTGAACCTTTCGAATCTCGTATCTCGAAGCCGCATAAGAAGGCCTGTACAATGTCTTGTGTCCTCGTGTCTAGCTTAGTGTCTAGATCTCGTATCTCGAAGCCTGTACAATGTCTTGTGACCTCGTGTCTAGCTTAGTGTCTCACCGCCGAATCCATCTGAACGTGTACTCGAACTCTGTAATCCTTGACACCCCGAGTCAGAATGCACGGTTTCTTCCAAATTGAAGCTTGCGACATCTCGCAGCGTCGACTCCCTACCACTATGTACTGCAGGGTATTATCCCTTGTCCCCAAACGTCGTCCGGCCCCTTCTACTTCTACTATTACAGCCTGTGGAAGAAGGTTCCTGACACCGCGCTCTCGAGCTTGAGTCTCCCGAACTTGCCATCATTTGTACGATGCAGCACAGTGCACACCATGACGACCTTACAGATAGCACTAGCAGACTTGGGGAACGTACCATCTGACACATGTACACATGCTCAATCCTCCGCACTCCTGCAGCGGTAGATACTAGACCATCAGACCGTAGACGTCTCGGACACCCACCCACAACACATCCAGAGCCGCGCTTTCTCCGCCGTTGCACCTGGCCCTGGACCTGGACCTGTGTCGTCATGCCGTAACGTGCAACGCGAGACGATAGAACGGCGATGCTGATAGGTGTACTCATTGATGGCCCGAATGTCCCATCCGCCATACATGCAGAACCCGTCATGCACGAGGCCGTGTACACTTCCTTGAAGTACTTGGAGCTTGAAGCCCGAGATGCCTGTAGATTGTAGCTTATGTGCATCACAAAGCGTGAAATGAATGCGAGAACGTCGCAGCTGAAGAACGCGAGCAACGCGTGCGGCAATGTCTCGGGACTCGAGCGAGAATTTCGCGCGGATGCAAATGAGCTGCACGGTGTAGATATCGTTTTCCGAAGAGCCAGCGGATGCCACCATGCCATGATATCATGTGTGCGTTAGCTATGTACATGCTCGGAGCTGCGTACATCCGCTCGAGGTTATGAATAGCTATAGTAGTAAGAACATTCTACGGATACATGGCATCGTTGGTTGGTTGTTTGGTTGGTTGTTTGAGTAGTACTTCTTCGCGCCCCCCATTGCGCTGCTGTCCTTCGTTGCTTTCATTACCGGGCTAAACGATATGTACGGTGTTAAAGTGCAAGAGAGGAAACAAACGAGAAGGGAAGGGCGTGGAGTGTGGAGAGGAAGGATCGGCAGGGCACGTTGGGGTGGAAGGAACATATGCGAGACACATGACACCTAGCGGGTGAGAAGTTCAAAAGATCAATAAATTGCGGCACAATCAATAGGCCCAAAGATAGCAGAGCTTCGCGGGAAGGAACGGATGAATATACACCTTGAGCGCGTGTCAAGCATCGTCCTCACGGGAACGCTTCAGACTGGGAGCCTCCGCGGGCGTGGCTGGTGCCTGTTGTTGCTGAGTTTGCTGCTGCTGCTGCTGCTGCTGAACCGCGCCCGCGCCCGTCACGCCAACGACCAGTCCCTTCAACCACCCGTTCTCTCTCCTGAGCGCCTCGCACTCCTTCTCGAGCTCACCGACGCGGACCTCGAGCTCCTTCGCCTTGCGCTCCAACGCAGCCTCCCGCTCCTTCTTTTTCAGCCGGAAACGAGCGGACGCGGCCGTGTTCCGGCGGCGCTTGTCCTCGGCGGCAGTGAGGGGAGTCGCGGAGAGTTTATCCTCGGGACTGTCCAGTTGCTGCGGGCTCTCGGCGGTGGAGGACGAGATAGAGCCGCGTGAGGTGCGAGGACGCTTAGCAGATATGCTAGCGGTGGTACTAGACGGCTGCGATGGCTGCACAGGGGATTGGGCGGAAGTAGATTGGGTCGAAGGGGGTAGAGGCTGCGAAATGCTCATTCCGGGCCGAAGGGCATGTAGGGAGAGCAGCTGCGCGATCGTGCTTGCGGTGTTGGGTGCCTGGGGCAAGGGAGCAGGAGGGACCACGAAAGGGTCAATCCCAAAGCCCGCGAGCAGACTGTGGAGGTCAAATGGGGGCGGAATCGCAGCGGTAGAGTTATCGGAAGAAGAGGGATGGGCAGGGTGGACAACACCGGTAGGAGGAAGAACAGTTCCCATCACTACGTTCTCATGCGAGTGAGTCTCGGCAATGCCGGTGCGTTGGAGGTCTTCGTCGGGATCGTTGTAGCGGTCGGTATCATCCTCGCTACCGTCATCCTGCGTAATGCGTTTTGCATCAACAGAACGGTTTTTGATAGAGTCTCGTGGTCGAGCGGAAACGAGGGGCTCGTCTGACTGGAAGTTGAGGTTGGTCCATAGGTCGAGCTGGGCATTGAGGTCGGGGAAATGGGGAACAGAGAGGAGGTCAGCGTCCGATAGATAGGGATTGGAGGATTGGATGGGATGGACGATGTTGAGGCCTTGAAGGTTTGATGGTGCCATAGTGGGTGTGTGCTTGCGTGCTCGGGAATTTGTCTCGCCTGGGGTGGGGTCGTGACCGCAGACGATCGGAGGGACTGCTGTAGATGTGAATCAGCGTCCATTCCGTGCTGTATGCTGATACGCTTCTGGCATACCAGCTGTGCGCCGGACTTGAGGCGGAGGATGAGAGGAGAAGAGGAGGAGGAAGAGGAGCGAGACGGGATGATGGTGGTAAGAAGGAGCAGTTCACTCAGGCTATCTCTATCTAGCCGACCGCTACTATTTGCCTGACTAAGATTCCCGGTCGGTACCCCGGCCAGCATCTACTCTTGGACGCCCGTGCATGTGCGCTACCCGGTGCCACCATTATTCCGCGCTCCGACTTGACATCTCCGCCTCCCGAAGAACAAACACTCTCCAGCTGCAAGTTATCATCTCCTCATGCTTGACGACGCACCCCGACGGCGTCATAACCATGTGTTTGCCGTGTACAGACAAGAAATGCTCATCCTAGCTACGGAAGGTTGTCATCTAGTGTGCTTACTAAGTTACTTGTCAAGTACTAGTAGACGTATTTGATCGGGCAGTATGGTTCCAAGACCATCGATTAACTCAGAAATTCTACTCTCATCGCCAACTGGCCGCTAAATACATATGCCCCGAACAATTACAGCCTCTGTCTGTGGGCCAACAATCATTGGGCAAATGGCCGCCGAAATTGCGTATTTCTCGCCTATCAACCTCGACGAACACGTCCTTCACTAATATACCCCTGTTCAGCGCGACCCCCAATGGTCCCCCAGCCATCTAGTTCGTGTGCATTCGAAGCCGTCGAATGCATCATTCGTGAGATTTCCTAATGCCCGAGGCCGCTAACTGAATAAGCATCGCCGTCACCTGCTCCTCAGGCTGACAAACAGACGGCCGACATGTTGCGTCTCTCGCCGGGCATCACCTTTAAAATTTCGACGTCGAGATTCAGGTTCAACGGTCCGACGGCACGAGTTTAACCGCCCTAGCCAGCTTGTGGTCAACAGATATTCCTAGGCTGTAGTGCTGCACACCGTATGATGTTTCCAATATACCAGTTCATACTGATTGTAAATACCTGTGGTGAAGATTTATGCTGAGACAGCTCTCAACGTTGTCTGTAACGGATACAACTCCGCGTACATGAGGTCTGACTGTAGTTCTCATTTTGAAAAGGACTTCTGGCTGGGATATGTTCCTTGCTTGTTTCTCACATCCCCGACATCATGGATCCGCTAGCTCATGAAAAGTTTACCCATTGCATAGTTGCCTGACCGCCATGAATGCTGCCTGTGGCATTGCGGCCCTCCTCGAGCAATGTACCGGTCACTACCACCCAAGAATAGCATTGCAGTAAGTACATGCATATATCTTTTACTGCCGTTGTCCGACCCCCTCGATTTGTTGATGTACACAGTTGCCCCACGATACACTACTGTCTACCATAGGGCGCGGCCCTCGCGGACGATAAACGGGAGTCGTTCATTCATTCATTCATGCATATAAAGGGTTGCTTTGTTTGATTATCATGCATTTATATCCCGCTCGTACTGAGTACAGGTGCAGCTTCCCTACAAGTTCACACATGTACAGTGGCTGGCGAGTACTCTCAACCAATTTTGCCTACATCTAAGGGCTGTTCGTGCCCCGGACATTCGGTGCCTCTGTCGCTATCCGAGGTATGTATGCTCGGCGATCGCGTTATGTCGCGGGGCGCGACACGCGTCCGCAAATGTGAACGCGTTCTCGTTCGCTTCCAAAAACGTCGTTACATCACGGTATGGGTTAAGTCGCATCATGAACTCGCGCTCATTGCGACAGTTCCACCATCGTCGATGCATACAAAGGGTTCACAACAACCACACAGAGCGTTGCCCAACCAATCTACCCAGGCGCCAGCTGCGCAAACTCACACCCATGGCTCCGATTCAGACAAGATTGGCATTATTCCCAATTGATGAGCTCAGAGCTGCTGGTCCTCTTCTTACTACTGAGACAGCGACGTGGAAAGGTTTCACAAGACCTGCGACTATGACCTTTCTCGCTATCTTAGCAGATGGCCTACGAAACGTTTGACAATGGACTGTCGGTGTAGAACCCGTCGCGCGACTATCCCCTTCATACGCGACGACGGCTCGGAGGAACCCCAGAGCATGTGAAGACATACATAGAGCAGTGCAGCTCCAGCATTTCAGCTGCAGATTGTCTGCTCGTCGACATCCCCATCTGTGGGCACCGGCACTAAGGCGGAGAACCCCACGGACTTGCACAAGGCTTCTCAAGATGCACACTCTCCAGTCGTCCCGGACACGTAAGCCCGCCGCAAGGCGCAGGTGCCTCCATCCGCACTTTGACGTGCTGTGCTCGTACCCGTCTCGCCCTCCATTTGACAATACACACGCATCCTCCCCTGGACAGAACCGTTCTCCACCTGAGCCCGACACTTCGCCCATGTTCGCGATTACGCGTCTCCCGGAAAAGGACGTAATGGGTTTGATGTGAGGATGTGAGTGCATGACGTCCGTCCGCTGTGACTGGTCAGAAGTCGACTATCTCGGATCCGTCCCATAGAGCTCCGACCGCGCACTCAGACATCAATCTTGCAGCACCCAGAGGTGTAATGGCCTCGCACACTGCTCACACCTGGCCGGCGACCTGCCAGCGCGCCGGAGACCACGTCAGCACGCCCTAAGTACAGCTGTTTGCAGAAGGATTGCCGATCGAACTCCGACGACGCGAACGCACAATCGACGCGACAAATTCAGAAAAATCAAGAAAGTCTAGTCTCGGCTCCAGACGTTCTACACGCTCTCACCTGCGGTTCTGGGGCGAGGAACGAGCGTCGGAACGGATGGGGACGAGACTAAAGAAAGTCCATACATTCACTAGTACTGTGTCCTCCGTTGCGGACCCATCTATGTACTGGCATAATAACTATATGGGAATAGAACGAGGGAATCTGTATGCACAACTTTGAAGCAAACAGACGATGTCTGGAACTTGAAGAGGTGCGGAAGATTGCGCAGCCTGCTCTCCAGTGCTGGCAGTGCGCCGCGCGAGTGCGTCTCTCCTGAGCTCTCTTGTCCCCTCCTGCACACATATTGGTGGCTCTTTTGCTCAGCCTGTGTTGTACCGGATGGAAGAATTGGTAATCTCAACGAGCGAGCAGAGGTTTCTGCCTCTGTAGGGAGGGATCCCAATTCCAAGGGCCAGTGCCAGCGCAGTCGTGGGCGAGCACCCTACGCGCATTGTAGCTCCTTCATTATTGAATTTAGATCTCATCCGTTCCCTCTGTATTTTTGCAGGCATGCTCTATGATATCTCTCCCATACAACTACTAGGCTACTGTGCTGGCACTGAACTTTACAGGGGACACAATGAATATACGCGTTTTCCTGAATTTTCTGAATTTGCCGCGTCGATTGCCCGTTCGCGTCGTCGGAGTTCGAACGGCAATCCTTCTGCAAACAGCTGTACTTGCAATCCTGTCTCACACACATTCATACCTACCCGATGTTGCGCACGGCATGCCACAACGACGGCTGGATGAATCATCAAGAACCCACAACTGAGGCTTCGACTGAATAGAACCTGCAATCACTCTTACGGCAACGCGCTCGCTGAGCGGGTCGAACACACTTGTGTGGCACGGTAACCAGAGGAAATCCATGCGACAAGGCCTGCTGTGATCCTGTAGACTCGACGGAGCATCATGACGCGTATTCTCGACTCTCCCTCTCTCAACAACAGCCACGTCGAGTGAGTCCGACGATGTACCTATAGTGGAGTTTGTATAAATAACGACGTATGATGGTGCGGGACTAGTCTGTATTACGGATGCACGGCATAGCGAGTAGAGAGTTGTGGCGTGTAGAAGTAATGGTGACGGTGGATGGACGGTAGTAAGGTATAGGGTTTCACAGAAGGGGTTTGGGGGCAAGTTGATAAATACTTTCGACGCGTTCTCATACCGGATATCCACCTAATTAAATCTGTAATCATGCGAGCGAGCTGGCAAACAGGACGGGTCACTTCAACCAAGTCCCATCGTTCGTCCGTTCGTCCGTAACATCACCAAACCCATGTCAATGGCCCACAGACCCGAATCCCAGTCAAGCGCTCGCAAGGCGAGGTCTACAGCAGCTGCTTCCAACCCGAATCGCGGCACTTCTTGACGAGGCGCTTCACCTCCTGGGAACGCGCGCGCGTGGTGACCAGCAAGGTATCGGGCATGTCGACGATGACCAGATCGTCCACTCCAAGGAGAGAGACCAGCCTCCCAGATCCAGGCACCACGATGCCCCCAGCGGCCTGCTCGGTGACAACTACAGCCACACATTGTCAGCACTGGGAATCGTCTGCAATCGCTGTTGTAGGACCTACCGAGACCGCTGTCTCCAAGGATGCGCGGCTGGTTCGATTCCGCCGGCAGAAGATCCGCGAGGGAAGAGAAGTCTCCAACGTCGTCCCAGCCTGATAAGCATGAAGCATAAATCAGCCATCGTGAATGCATGCTAGAATAGACGCGGCCTCGACTGACCGAACGTTGCCGGAACGACAGCGACGCGGCGGTCCATTGACGCGGGCTCCGCGACCGCGTGATCGATAGCGATCTTCTCCAGACCGGGCCAGACCTCGTCCAATACCTTCTCCCTGGTCCTCTCATTGTCCCACGCTAGCGCAATTTTCTGGAGGCCGTCGTGAAGTTCGGGCTTGTACTCCTTGAGCAGGCTCATGAGGAACGCGGCCTTCGTCACGAACATTCCGGCGTTCCATCGGTAGTTACCTGTCTTGATGTATGCAGCAGCAGTACGGGCGTCGGGTTTCTCCTTAAAACTCGACACAAGACGAGCGTTTGGTGCGTCGGCCATACCCAGCTTCTCGCCTAGACGGACGTAACCGAAGCCGGTAGAGGGGTGTGACGGTGCGATACCAATGGTGACTAAATAGTCCTTCTTCGCCACCTCGACTGCCTCCGCAACGGCAGCGAGGAACGCATCATCGCCGGAAATCATGTGGTCGGCAGCAAAAGAGCCAATGATTGCGCCAGGGTCGCGCACAGCAAGAACAGCCGCGGCAAGACCAATAGCAGCCATGGAGTCCTTTGCGCTCGGCTCACACAACAGGTTGTGGGGGAGGAGGTCAGGAAGCTGCTCGGTGATGCTCTTGACGTGCGCAGGGCCTGCAACAATCGCGGTACGAGACGCAGAGGATAGAGGTAGGAGACGATCCCATGTAGCTTGAATGAGTGAACGGCCCTTGAGAGTCAAGTCAAGCAGGAACTTGGGGTGCTCTTCTCGCGAGAGAGGCCATAAACGTGTGCCTGCACCACCTGCCGGAATAACCACCCAGAAGCCTGGAATCTCGCGGATACCATAAGGGAACTGTGTGAGCGAGTTGTCACTAAGAGGGGAGGGGACGTAAATGCTCGGTGGGACTGCGAGGGCAGGAATCGAGTTGGGGGTGAGGAAAGGAGACTTGGCGCGGAGTTGGGGACTTCCAGGTGCAGGAGTCTGGAAACCAGGTGTTCCAAGCCTGGAACCGCCATTTTGGTTCTATGAGCAATTATGTTAGTATGCTGCGACCCTTCATCTATCAGAAAGAACAGGAGAGCTTTCTTCAGGGATGGTTGGAAGATGCCAGGACGATAGAGTGGCCAGGCGGCTACACGCGTAGTCGAAATGGTTGTGATGGTTGACCTATTGAAGGTACACAGCGCCAACAAAACAATGTGAGCAGTTCACCCCGTCTCAGAAAGCGCATGAGATCCGTCCGCCTAGAACCCATCCGACCTGCTGCGGATACAGGACAACCACTGAATGGAGCCGCCTTGATCCAGACGCGTCTCTCTCCGCGCTGGAGGCGCAGTTCACGTAAACCCTGCCATGCCGGCTGCTGGCCCAAGTGACATGCCCCAGGTAACGTTCGGTCAACACTAGCAACTCAGAGGTGCAGGGTGGCGAGTCAGATACCCGGGACTTGTGGTGAAGTTTTGCCAACAATCAGTAGGCGACATGTCCGTCCGGCATGACATCCGAGATTGTGGCGGGCGGTGGAGGAGACAGCGAAGGAGACACGCACATGGAGACCCTCCTTGACCTGACGTTCAAGACTCGCATTCGCCTGTCTGAGTTCGTGGCACTCAGACCGCAGCTCTGCAATCTCCAATTGCTGGAGTATGGGTGATGAGCGTAAGCCATGGGGGGATATATCACGGAGGCGTACTCACGGACTTATGGACCGCGTCCATGATCTGCCTGAACATGAAGTCGATCGGGAGGCTTGCAGAAGCGTGCGCCACAGAGGTGGCGGGTTGCACCTGGGGTAGAGACATATCGTCGAGGAGAAGATGGCGGTGTAGAGATGAGAGAGAAACAGATGCTGGCGGAATGGATGCCAGCTGTCCGCATTCGTTCACTGTATAGACAGAGGCGGCTGCGCGTGGACGGGCCCGGCCGAGCCGAATTCATCAAGTTTAGCTTCCGTGGGAAAAATCGCTTATGGCCGCTTCCACGAGGTCTATGTTTTTGTCTCCGGGAGTCAGCCACGGAGGGATTGCAGTCATATACTGTACTCAGGACGAATCTACACCTCTACGCTGCGACAACCCTTGCCAGAGTATTACACCACATCTCAAGTCAAAGGACGCAATGATGCCTACTGCGGCTCAGGTTCGCCTCTAGCACTTCCTTCCCCGAAGCACGACTCGCAATAGATGCGGAATGAGCTGGGTGCTGAGCATGTGCTTCTTTCAAGTGTATGTGTGGCATTTCTCATGTCATAGAGTAGTACACATTTCTTCATGGAGCTAACATTGACCGATCCACGAACGCTTGAACTCTGCAAGACAGCGTTCTGGTCGTCATGGTCCTCTTGGACTAGTATGGTTATGTGCTCACCACAACCGTCGCCCCTTCCCGTGTGCATCCACCACAAGCTTGAGCTTGATTCCCTCCTCCGGTTACCCGGGCAATCGCCATGATGAACCGAGCAGTCTAGATCGTCGTCGGTTGGTCCTCCATTTCTTGCGTTCCTGCTGTCTATTATACTTTAACCGCACGAAGATGACGTACGATAGTCCATAGCTTCTGCGGGATGTGGTGACACCGCTCTGAAGTGTGAGACTGGTGTTTGAGACTCGCGGAGCTGCTTTTCATTCTCCGCCGTCGTCGCCAGAGGAAAGCACATCGCAACACTGCCGGCAATGGGCTAACCTCATCTCACCCACCGTCCCGACGGTTCCGTACACATTCTTCTTGCGACTCCACAAACAGTGCGATCTTTGCCTCTATCTAGACTTGCGCAAGCATGGGTTGGCACGGTCGACGTGAGTCATGCAGCATGTCGCAGTCGACTGAAGGGAGGCTTACCGTGGCCATGACGGCTGACTGCCTTCCAGGGGGTGTTAAGTTGATATCAGAGCGACGAGGAGGAAAAGCAGGCGAGCACTGTTGAGGCGGATAGGGACTGGAACCTAGCGTTCAGTCTTGCGCCATTGCTCTCGGCTATTAGTCCAGACTCGGACCCTGAAGCAATCAGGTAGGGATGCAAGGATCCATGCGTGCTTGATCGGATGCGCCCTCTTGCCATGCTAACCGCGTGAATGGCACATGATGAGGTATCCTCGTCGTTCGTCGTACATGCTCGACGGCAGAGGCAGCACCATCTGTCGAGGCTCCGTACATGTGAACTAGATGGGAGGAGGGTTGGAAGGCGCAAGCATAGGCGACGCCGTTCGTTTACTATCGCGCCGGGCGCACCATGTGCTCAAAAGCCGAAGGCTACTCCCGCGACGTACCACACTTAGCGTGACTACCCAAGGCTTCCAGCTGGCTAGTTTCACGAGTCGAATACGCCGTTGGGCTTCCTCATTCTCATAGGATGTGCGGTGACTGAATCGAGAATAGGCATGCAAACTTTCCGAACATCCGTTAGCATCGACTACCGGTCTACGAAGGCTCTCGATGCGCACCCTGCTCCAAACTCTCTCCATCTTCCCGACCCTTCCACGTCATCATTGAATCCATTTCGCCGAGAAGTCGATCTGCGCCGTACCCTGGGGGCAGAGGACTAGCCCCGATGCGACGGAGACGACCCTACACTACCGTGGGGTTTTGGCGGGTGGGAGAGTGTGGTGCGTTGCCGCGGCGGCTTAGGAACGAGGGTACAGCCAACAAAACGCAAACCCCACAGGAAGGTGCCACAGCGGGGGCAGCGAATTTGAGGGACCTCACGTCCTCGCAGAGGATGAGGTCGTCGTCCACGAAGGCATGGAGCATCTCACAGCCGCTCGGCGTAGGCAATCACTCTTCCCCACTGTGACGCCGACTGATCCCGAACTCGAAGTCCTGGTTCCGTCCCAGGTAGGTACGCTCCGTGTCTCCGGATAAATGGCGTCCACAACGCCCAGCCACCCCTCCTCGATCCCAAGGTGGTGCTTGGGATGTGCTGAGGGGCCGTCACTCGTCCTCCCGTGAGAGAGCAGCTCTCAGAAAGCGTCCCTGCCGTAAAGCTGCGGCCAAAGGGAGGGATCCAACATGGAAGCGAAGCAGGTAGAGTTGCATTTCGGTCGATTCGGCCTGGAAGTTCTCTGATCCAGTCTCATATTCCATCCCCAGTCACGCAGGACATGAGGCATCGTACTGGCGTGGACGCACCGCCGAAGTACGTAGACCGACACGCTCTAGACAACGTCTACGACACGCCATTGAGTGAACCATCCGTGTTTAATATGAATTACATTCGCAGCTTCTTCGCTCATTTCTCACCATCGCTGGCGAATCGGAGCTTGTCCTTCGTCGACCCTCTTTCACGCGCGCGGTGAAACTCGTTCGATGTCGCCCTCAGAGCATCCCATAGGCCAGCAGGCGTCGAAGCTGTGGATGGCTGCTTACAGATGGTTTACACCTGTTCCGCCTGAGCTTGCAATCTTCCAAGTGCGTTCCCATCGGTCCCCGCCGTGTACAGCAACATACGCGGCTGTCTAACCCCTCCAATTTCGCTTCTGTCCCATCAAGACAAAGGGACGCGGCAATTTGAAGAAGAACCCAACGGGCTGTCGTATGTTCCGCAAATGAGCCTTTTTGGCACTGTATTGCAGGAGCTCCGGTTAATATGCGTTCGGCACCAAAATGGAGTATTGCAGCCGCACTACTACGCCGCGTGGACACCCTTCACACATCCTAATACACGTATGTGCAGTTGTTCACATCTCTCCATTGCTCGTCCAAAATCCTATTCTAGCAATTGTCTCCTAAAGAAAAGACCAGGGCGCGAACGTCCGTAACAAGCAACTGCCTAAACTATCTCATGTACGGTCGGTGTGCACCCTAGTTTTCACCTCTACGATTGGGGCTCGCCCTTAGAACCAGGGCCCGACGTCCGTGGAACACCCTCAAATCGTCCCAGCGTCAGGTACAACGTCCGAGCAAGGTCGGGCCCTGCGGGTGCAAGAATTCGACGTGCCCTGGTATCAATAATCGCGGCTCCAATTAAGGTGCGCTCTCGAAAGGAGCTCACGTCAGTGGTACGTTCGCCTTACATATCGATTATGCTGAAGGACGAGACCCGAGAACGATACTTCGATATATTTGGGGCGTTAGGATGCACCGGGCCTGTGGAAGTTGACGAACCGGTCCAGGCTTACCCCAGTTCCCTCGACGCCTTCACAATGATGTAGCCGATCTGCCAATATAGCAGAATACCGGGATGGCGACATAGACCCCAAGCGGGTAGCGCTCTCGCTTAGGTGATTGACGCACAAAACACAGTAACGACTGTTGGTGTTGGACTTCGCAGGTCTCAGACGTCATCTGTGCCCTAGGTAGGCAAACGGTGTCCAAAACGCCCTATCAGGCTTCTATCATGTCGAACAGATAGCAAGTGCTTTGGGCGAACCGCACACACGCCAGTCTTCTCGGTATCAATCTTAAAACTATAACTCGTGATGTTCTCGACCGGTCAACCGCCGATGTGTTCCAACGCGCCAAACGCAAGGCGAGATTGCGAATTGCAGCCGCGGGACACACACATCCGTACGAATTTTCCGCTAACACCACTTGATATGTCAATTCAAACATTCCTAGATTGCGAGGAGGCGATCTGTATCTGCAAGAGTTGCTGGAAGGAACGACCGAGACGTGGCGAGCACCATTCATTTCCTGCAGGGTCCAGGTTTGCCGACCGTGGCCAGACGTCGTGCAGCGCGACATTGGGCGCATGAATTGAACAGTTCCCCAGACGAGCTTTCACGTCATTCCAGACTCAACTTGACTAGTCGTGCCCTTCTGGAGCGCTTGTGCACGGAGTGGACACCCCGATCGTGGTTTGCTCATCTTTCGATGCTGTCCGCCCACTGAGAACTCCGTCTACGGTGTTTCTGCTTTTAGACAGTCTGAATGACCATGTATTTGGCGAATACAGCAGCTCGATTGCCTGCCCGGCGGCCCGCCTCGCACACGGCTACACTCGGACATCGAGTTACTCGCAATGCGCTGCACGAACGGGATTTCCAGTCAACCGACTTGGCTTGTCACATCATTCCTTCTGTGACTGTGTACTCCATGGGCATCGGGTTTGCCTTGATGAAAGCGGTCCACTGGTGCTTATCGATCAATGTTTATTGGGTATCGCAACGCGGCGAGGCGGGTTGGCGCTCGTGAGGTTGATCACGAGAAGCGCCCCACGTTCCGCCTTCGAACTCCGAGGTCAGCCCATTTGCATGCTTATGGACCTACAGCCACACGCGCACGCTCATTGCTAGCTCATGTTCGCGCACCCAGCGTCAACGCAGACTGACCGTGCCTGGCCATCGATCATAGTTGGTTTCCTATCTGCGGCTGACGTGCAGAATCAGCAGCTCGTGGTACGGCGTTCGACAGGATCTCTCAGGAAGGGGCGGCCATTTACAGCAATGGTTACGCGATTTCCTGCCGCAGCACACCCCGATTCCGCCATCGACCTCCGGTATGGTTTAGCGAGGCCGACCCGGATGCGTGGCGCACCTTGCTTATGGTGCAGGTCAGGACTCGACTTGTTCTCTTACGTGCTGACAGCCTGACGCTCGCCGAATGCAGGTCGCTGCGTCCACAATGCGTTCTCGCCGTGTTCGCAGCATCGTGATGTTCAAATGCAGACATAGACTTTTCGGATGCTTATTCGTGCACCACCTTCTCTGTCTTCTCCCAATGACGCTCTGCCGCCACGGCCGCCACCGCACAGAACATCTGCCATGTTCAGGTAAAGTCAGTGTTCAGTGTTTCAACGTTCGTTCGCTGGGGTGTCAATTAGAGCACTAGTGTTTGCCTTCAGGCCTGGGCGAAACGCCCCCGACGTCAGCGTGTCAACGGTACGGCCGCTCAAGTTTCCCAATAGTGCCAGTCTGAACTCGTGCTGACGTCCCAAGTCTGTCCTCTATCACGATTCTATTGTGATAGAGTACTGATTTCTCACCTCACGACTGGCATCAAGCGTCGGGACTCGTGCTCTCCATCTTTGGTCACTATCTCACCGATCCGTAGTCCAGGGCCTCATACCAGAAGAAGAGACCCCATTTCCGCACGGCCGCTTGCAGGCCCGCGATGACGACTGACACTCAACCTGTTCCATCCGTTTTCCATCCCATCCTCGTAAGTTATATCGTTCACGCGATTCTTCTCGGATCCTCCTGTTACAGGTCCTCCCGTCGCGTCGAATGCCACGGCGTGGCGGATGGATCTTATGCCTTCCATAATATCCCTTTTATCCCCATGACGCACGCAGCGGCTTGTTTGGGGATGCGAGACAGCTGTCCGCACATCAATATGAGATCTATCAAACGCAGAGGCCTTGTTCAGTTGGTGTAAAGCCGCATAACCTTCTCACAGGATCTCCGCTCGTTCGGCGTGACTCAGGGTCGGTGGTCCTGGTGTGACTGGGGAAATGGCATCATGTACTGGAAGAGCGATAATCTCCGTATTCCAGCTCCCCCTCTACTCCAGGAGCCATAAGCGGGCTAGGAGCGTGCCTTGGTTCAGCGTGGAGACGTGAGCACGTCGACTATACGAGCCTTCGCCGTGAGTTGATGGAAGCTTGCTCGCTTGACGCTCGTCCTTGGCAGCCCCATTCACCAATCCATCGCCTTCTCATGAACGCTGCCAGAGTCCGTCGCATCCCGCATGGTTACTGCTAACACCCTAACCCGGCCCTCGGGTTGTGGGCTCTGAACGGTCCTGGGAAGAGCACGTGCGTCATCATTACCGTCTAAACGTTCAACGCTCAGCACCCATTGCTCTACGCGGCATAGCACGCTCCTCCCCGCCACTTAGGAACGCCCTCGACGGCCCATTGTGGCCACGCACAGCGACCATGCGCCGGGGCTCCGCACGCGCCGCATTGCAGACTCGAACTCTTCTTGTGCTCCTCGCGTTTCTTCCCATCGTGCATAATCGGCACCGTGATACACTGCTCAGCGGGGCTCGTCCTTCTGCGGCTCGCCATCGAGTTCTTGTGGATTCTCTTAACGCCTGGGCTGCCCACCGGATTGCCTCCGCGCCCCCATGTGGGTTTTCGGATGGGAACGGGGGGTGATGTGCATGCAGTCTTTCCGGGGCGTGCTTATCTCGCGCGCGGGTTAGGCAGCCCAGTTGCTGTTTGCGTTTGTGCTGCGCGCGAAGCTGTTCGCTTAGAGCTAAATTTACCTTCTCCGAACCCTCGTGTTTACGGGATGGGGCCAGCCTTTTCCCTCGATCTGCTTCTGCGGCTGGATCGTGGACGCTTCGCGTGCACCGTCAAAGGATCTCCGTCATCATCAGGGAGAGCATGTATATCGGGACGCGCGATCGTTCTTCCTGAGTGTTGAACCCTGAAGGCGGGCGAGAATTATGGTTCTAGCTACTGCGACTCGAGTGCGTACATAACGAGCGAGAGCGGTATCGTGTGGTACATATGTACACATGAGTCCATGGGCACGTCGCGATTCAGTCCGTGCGCGATATTAAGATTACTGTATCTAAATAGCAAGGTATACGTCCATCATACCCAGAGGAAACCCCAATATCATACAACGATTCTGTGATCCCGTGGACAGCGCGGACAACGTACAGGATGGTGTGTGAAAAAAGCAGGCAAACAAGCTCGGCGACAGATGGCGGTGTGCGTGTGATCAGAGAGGGGACATAGTATACTGGAACTGGCGTAATGCCTCGTCGTCGGCAGGGTCGCGCGCCCTCGGCGAGATGTTTTGTAGGTATTCCAGGGGTGCGAGTCGGCGATCGGAGAGCTTAAAGCCAGGCGGAAGTGGCGCGACTGGGGCAATGGGTTCGTGGGGAGTCGAGACGGGAGCGGATGAGGCATCAAAGCTCGGTGAACCGGTGTCGCTGCCACTGCTCGACGAGGAGGACGGCGTAGGGGAGACATCGTATATCAGAGCGGGCATTGCTAACTCTGGCGCCCCAATTTGGCGCGTGTTGCGTCGTGCGCCGTTGTTCCGGGCGCAGACATAACAGTTGCGGGGAACTTCGATGCGGCTAAGGAGGGGAATGTCGTCGATGGTGTGAAGACACTCAAGCGAGTCCTGGGTGTAGTAAGCATCTACCGGTGGCAGAGCAATGAGTCCAGGCCAGATATACAGATGAAAATGCGCGTACTCAGGTGCCATTTCCGCGAGTTCTTGGGATAATCGATGAACACTGAGTACGTCTGCTTGATCAATTGAGGTGCACTAGATCGTCTCAGCGTGCTAAGAAGGGACAGCATGTGAGTAGAAAGATGCTCACGTCCTGACATTGTTCCGATGAAGGATTGAAGACCGAGATGGACTATCTTTCTCGTAGTAGATGAGGAAGTTCTAGACGCGCGTCGGCAAAAGATTGCAGGGAGTGCGATAGGAATGTACATACATCGCGCGCTCGGGAAGGACCCCAACTACGGCCTTCGGTGAATCTTTGGATCTCCTGGCCGGTCGCTTCGAGAGGGTTGGAACTGCGCTCTTCCCAAACGTAGATGCAGCCTGGGCGTAGCGCTAAGCGCTCCTCGTCTGCCAGTCGGTGTATGACCATGGGTAGGATACCGAGGGCCACAGCGTGCAAGATGATTTCGGCATCGCGGACGGAGCGGATGCGCATGTTGGTGATGGTGGGAGTCTGGCGAGGCATCACGGCGAGGGACAGAAGGATGTGCGGGTTGAACAGTGGGGGACGAGGAAGGGTGTCGTACGGACAAGTACTTATGGGGAGACGATGGCCAATGGCCAGCAGAGAGACATAGTGTCGGGACAGACTAGGGATATAAGAATGTGCACAAGAGCGCTACTGGCTGATAGAGTTCGCGAAGCAGGCTAACCTGCGGTAGTCTGCGAGAAACAAGTGAGGGAAGAGAACAAGGGAATTGGTGTGGCCTTTCAGGAGAGATCAACCTGCCTGGGGGCGCACATGACGATAGGTCATGTCAATGCTTGTTCTTTCGAATCTAAGCTCGCAAGCAAGCGCGCCAGCGGTTGGCAGTCCCAGAGCCGTGCGCCGGGCAATCTTCTTGCTGCCGTCCAAACGCTGTTTGTGCGGCTGTGACATCGGATTCAGCACGAGCAGCCCGGCCTCACCACCCAGGGCAGGGTGGCATCATTCATCTGTCCTTTTCATTTTCCCGGACGCCCACAGACTCTGCGTCGCCAGCGCCGGTGTGCCCGATA
This sequence comes from Lignosus rhinocerotis TM02, assembly GCA_000743315.1. Taxonomy (NCBI): domain Eukaryota; kingdom Fungi; phylum Basidiomycota; class Agaricomycetes; order Polyporales; family Polyporaceae; genus Lignosus; species Lignosus rhinocerus. The sequence goes on from KN049993.1 coordinate 62,072, forward strand.
GCCAGCTTGTTCTCCTGTGAGCGCGACGCCGAGTGACGGTCGAAAGCATGGAAGAGACGGACGACTCAGCTTCGTTTCGGCGCGAATCTCTGCTGCAGACTTTTCCCTGGAACTGCAGGCGTGCGAGAGCAGTAGCGCAGGTGTCAGTGTGACGAATGTATGAGCTCGAGCGAGATTGTGAGTCTATCTGAATACACTCGTCCAGCCGTGACATTTTCGGCGCCTTTCCCTTTACGCGTCCACCACGCGGGAGCGGAGGCGCGATAGCCTCGGACCACATCCACCGACGACGACGGCCACCGTTACGTGTCCATTACTCTTCTCAGACGCCCCCAATATGCCCACCGTCTGTCGGTCATACTGTCGTATTTCAGGCCGTCTTCGAATCCAAGACAAAGCTAGTGGTTTCATCTCCCTTCCAGGCCATATGAACCATCCCGCGAAGCTTTTCGATGTTGCCTTGTCCTCTGAAGGAATGTACACAGCACTCCTTGGAAATCGCACTCATATATCCTTTCCCGGCTAGAGACGTCTTTTTTATTCGCAATGGGTTGTCATCCATGACATGTGGCAGATGTGTTCTCTGCAACTTTCCTGGTTTCGTATCACACGTATCCCTGCTCATCCTGCTCAGAACGGGTAATTCCTCACCACCCCGAGCGCTCTTTTGACACGCCTTGAAAACGCGGAACATCGGTAAAAGTCCTACTGCTCTGCTTTGCTTGCGTGAGTCGAGTGCATGCCCGCTTCGACGAGGGGTGAGGGAACCATCGTGCTTTAGCTTACGCTTCTCACCCTAGCTCCGGTGTTCCTTGCACGTCCTTTTTGGGCGAAACGTTCCTCGGATGCCAGCCTCAGCGATGCGCGTTTCCAGACACGCTTGTATTCTGATAGAGCATACGCGCAGTACTTTGCTATCAATTTCATACCACTTCTCCCGCCTTGCTCTCGGTCAATGGTCAATTGTCCATGTGGTATTGGTTGTGCGTCTGCATCCGTCCGCTTCCGTAGGGTTTATTTTCTCACAAGATCTATAGGACAAACGTCTACCATCTTCTAGTCCAAGAATACGTCTCTCATGCAGTGATCGTCATTCGCACCCTGTTATTCAACGGTCTCATGACAGTCCTGAGAGAAGCGCCATGAACCCCACACGGTCCGCCAATGATCCCCTTCCAATGAGCTGCGTTTCCTTTGACGCCGGCTACAGCGAACCCTCCAACCCTCCTCTACCTTAGATATGCTTCCGGTCTCGCTCTTTCGAGATCTTCCCTTTCTAATGTGTCGGCGCCTGGACAACCGAGATGCTGGCCGTTTCAGGATCTACCTGGCAGTGGTCGTGGTGTGTCTGAACATCATCCCGATTTGCTGTACCTCTCTATGCGAGCCGAAGAACGTCCTATATCTGGTACGTCTCACATTCACTGCCATAGTTTCCGGGAGTCTGGCCACACGATCATGATCGCATCTCCTCACATGGGCTATTTCTTTGCGCTCCCGGACTGATAAGGTCGTAGGAACGCTCTTAAGAAGCCACGCCTCCGGACGCAAACTCACACCGTGTCTGATTTGCACTCGGCCTACAAGCCCGGCTTCTTCACAATACCATGGATCCTCCGTCCCAATCAGATACCCATGCACTAGCCCAACTTTCTGTCTACAAACGGTCATTCTATCTTCCAGGGTACTATGTTGACCATCTTCGGGGGGTGGTGATGGACGCTCGAAGCCTATCGTGTACATCTGAGTTCTTTCCCTAGGAACCATCGTCAAATTGTCGCGCAACGCATGCGTAGCTTCTATTCCGAATACGCCAATCGCTCAAGCTGATGTCCTCTTTTTGTATTAGCGGTGGCAAGCGCGGCCAGGCAACCGTATGGCACCTTGACGGCTCTGGCGCTATGTCGTGCAGGTCTCGGCGAGGTTGCTTGCGGCGTAGCACGTACGTATCCATCGACCGTCAAGACGCGGAAATGTGTCGATGCATGCCCCACCCGGGGTAGTGAATCCATACTTTGTGGAGATTCTCTACTGATGGGCGCCAATTCACAGGTTTGGGGTTCCAATTGTAGGTCCACCTGGGTAATTGTGGGACGCGCGAAACACATAAGTTGAGCCACCCTCGCCCTCGTTCACATCGCGGTGATGGCTGAACTTACGTGCGTCTCGCACGCGTGATTAATCGCGAGTTAATACTCCAACCCCAGATTTCGTCAGGAAATCAGCTGAGATTTGACACAACCTCCGTGCCTCCCTTGTGGTTCCATAGCTCAGTTCTATTAGCGCAATGAGAGGCAGGTGCACTGCAACCCTGGTGTTCTTCTGCGGAAGCCTGAATGAACGCGGCAAAATGTCGACCTGCCAAGGTGCCACGTCCCAGCGATAGAATCCTCTTCGATCCGACAAAGTGGTTCTGCGGCAAACGTCCTATGACACGCTAGTGTCGCGCGGTCAACGATTGACCACCATGCCGCGACCAGGGTCCCCGCTCTGGACCAACCGGTGCGGCTTTGCTTGTCGCAGAGTGAACGTCCAGCCGGTGTGTCCGCTCATCTCGTATCATTCTCTTGGTCTGATGCACGGCCGAGGGCCGGGGTTCGTGCCATCTCTTCTCACCTCAGTCGTGAACTCCATCCTTGAGCGCAAATGCAACGGGCCACGCCTGCTCAAGCAGGTGCACCCGTTCACACATTTCTATATTGAATTTTCGAAACAGACGCTAGCGGGAACGCATGTGCGCACAATGACCCCAATGTGACTCGTAGGTCCGGGGGCTACTACTGCCCGTGCTGCCTGTGTATTGGCGGTCACTCCCCAGGTCCTGCGGAAACAAAGCGGCGGGTCGCTCTCGGCTATCTGTGGGGGAAAATCCACATCGAAGGCTGTTGTTCTGATTGTCGGTGAGCTGTTCTCTCCAGATATGCTCTTCTCAGTCCTCCTACCCAGGCCAAGTATTCGGGAATTATGTCGTGACAAGAGTTCTGACGCTTTCTAAATCACGTTCAACGCAACAGCAATCGTCGAATGAGAATTCCATTTGTGCCACACGTCGGAGTCTAATCCACGCCCCGCAGGGAACGTTGCCGCTTGGTTCGAGATGCAGTCCCTAGCATCGGTACGATTCGTTCTAGAGCGAATGCGATCAGTCTTCGAGGGTTCATCTCTACTGGAGTAGATCATTCGATTGTGGTATGCTTGTTCCCCTGGACTCTCCAATTCGCTGCATAGTTTGACAGTGAGTTTCATCCTCGACCACAGGTACGACCACCAGCTGACTAGTACGACACCCAGGCCTCCCTCCCTAGTTAACCTTACCACTCTCAACGCCGGCGTCAGGCCACTAGGCCCGCATGCTTATCGGTAGCTTCTCCTGCCCCGATAGGATGGTTCTCTATTTTAGGAGGATTGGGCGCTGGAAGACGTCAGCTGCAGGGTCGAATCGCCAAGAACGTAGAGCGTGCGCCATCCAGTGTTTGTTCTCTCAAATCCGCCTCTTGAACCTCGTTCTATCCCTGATACCTGACCTCTGGACTCGCCGAAATGACCCCGACGGCTTCGACTTCTAGGTACCTGAGACTCTTCGACTTTGATCATGGATGGGGTGATCATCGCAGGTACGCGTGCTTTTGTCCATCGTGTTTGAGGTTGCACGCAAGCGTCGGCAGGACTCACGGCGACATGGTTTTCGGCTGCGGCGTCTCAGTGCCTCGTCCCTGACGGAGCAAGTTGGACTCGAGATGCGCCGCACGCAATCTGACACAGATGCACGATTGATTGCACCGCTGAGTTGCTTGTGCTTCACGCTGCACTGCGCTTAGGCCTCTCTGATCCGCTGACTCTGCTTCCAGGGCTCTGACAAGCAGCAATTGATGATCGCGAGATCTGGCGAAGAATCGGTCCCTGCAGCCCGCATATGTGTCTCGCACCTCATGCACATTCCGGATACCCCGTCTCAGCGGTTCTCGGTGGCTCCCGCCCATCTGGAACGACAGGCATCGATGTGGCATACCTTAGGCTCGTTCCTTCCGAACGCCCTCGCCAGCTTTTCCAACCAACCATGAGAACGACCCAGGGATGTTGGAGCCTCTATGCATTTGGCCTCACCGGACCCCTTTCGTCCGATGCGCTAGACAGTCAGCAGCACCCTCATCGGAACCGGACGCAGCCAGCCAGCGCGCGCCCAGTGCCCGGAATGGGGGAAGGGAGCGCTTCACTTTATAGCACCCTTGTACTCAAGTCGTGCAGTACTAGTGGCTCGCACGAACGCCCAGAAGAAGTGCTTCTAGCCTGCGAGTTTAATGCCTTTTTCCCGGCGGTTCACAAGACGTCGACCCGACTCGGTTGTGAATTCCTTCCGCGTTGTGGGAGCGGCACGGGCACAAGCCGGGCTTGACAAAGACCCAGGCCGGGATTCGTTCAAATGTTTCCTGCATCCGCAGCCGACGACCACTCGCTTCGCTTATCCCGCCTGCGTGCCCTCGTCCGATGCGTGCCAACCCGCAGCGGCCTCACAAGTGACACAGAGGGTGCGTGTCGAACGTTAGTGCGTACCAATCACAGGCTGTAACGCCCGCGGTGCTTGAATTCGTGGTCGATTGTCACCATAGGCCGATCTGGAATCCATAGGTCCATTGATCATGCACGGCTGTCGATCTGGACTTCGGACCCCAAGTGTTGTAGCCCATCTGCGAACATCAGTGGTGACGACAGCTTGAGCCCACATCGCCCGCCACCCAGGTTCTAGGGTAAGCCAAATTGACGGCAGGGGAGGTATCACTGTCGCCACTGAGAACAAGCGATGCTTAGGCGGCGGTGTCGTGCTACCAAAATGTCACCTCGATATTTTCCGTAAGGCCATGTTACAGATGTGCGCTGCGTCTCGTGATTGGCTGGACGTCGTGAATCAGAACCCCTTGTTGTGCCCGCCCTTCTCGTAAAAATCCTGGAGGCGCGTGACGATGCCATCGAGCGCGGCGAGCCACTTGTTGAGCTCCTCGTTGAGCTTGTCGGCGGGAACAGCCGGGCCTCCGGCAGAATCTGCAGCAAGCTTCGAGTAGAACACGGCACGGTACGGGCACGCTTTCATCGCGACCTGCAATGCACGGCAAAATACGGCGTGATTAGCGAGCTACACATGGATTCAGGGGCAAACGCAGGGACTGACGGAGAAGATGCCCTTGACGATGATATTGTGAAACTTCTTGAGGGTGGCCTCGTACGATTTGGTGAACGCGACGGAGAGCTCCTCAGTTGGGTTTGCCTGAGCGGCCAGGAGGGCCTTGCACGTGAAGGATAGCCCACGGAGGAGCCACATGAGGCCCTCGGTCGCGGTGCGCTTTTTCTCGTCTTTCTCGTTCTCTACTAGGAGTTCAAGAGTGGGACATTTCTCGATAGATGCTTCGTAACGAGTACGGACTTTCTGTAGATTGCAATAAGACGAGATGTCCGGTCCGGAATGCGAAGTAGTGTCTCACGGTGATATTGCCCTTCAGATCATTCTGAACAGGGGTGAAAGCAGCGGAACCAAGAAGATCTGAACTAATGTTAGTCGGGGAGCAATATGAAACCTTGAAACCTTTTGGTAACTCACCGAACAAACCAACGACGCCCTCAGCAGCCTCGAGAAAAGCAACTGTATCGACGCCAGCGTCTGTCACGGGAACGTCTGCGAAAGACTGCGACGGTTGAGATCTCTAACCATAGTTGATGTTTGCAACATCACCATACCTTGACGGTCTCAAGGTAAGGGGCCATTGGTATAGATGAAGGTGGATGAAAGCTGAGGAGAGGCTGCTGGCAAGAAGAGGCTGTATAGGAGTGATCCCGCGATCATACTGTGATCAGATGTCCTTTATCTTATCTTATCTCTGCACATTGTTTTTGCATGTTCGGAGCTTCGGCCAGATTGAAACCGGATGCCCCGCGCTTTGCCATGTCTTCACCTCCACTCGTACATCCGAATTCTTGGAACAGCGCACTAGTACTACCTTCAAGCGTCACTGTTCACGAAACATGCCGCATGCTGACTCGGCCTGGGTCCCCAGCGGGATCGATAAAGAGGAGTTCTGGAGTCACGCTCATGAACAGCTCAGCCACCTCTTGGCTGGGCAACGAAATTGGGTGTGTTTGCGCTTGTGTATCGTTGTTCATGGACTTGTTCGCTGAATTTGCACCGCCCAGGTAACTAATCTCGCCAATGTCTCCTCATTGATATTCAACTCGCTCCAAGCATTCCCCGACTTTGGCACCGGCCATGGCAGGGTTAATTGGTGTGGTGCGTGCATGTCTAGCAATCTTTCAACGTCATTTACCTGAGTGCCAGAAAGCACTGTAATCTGGCTACTGCATCGGCTATACTCGCTTCAGCTTAGCCGGTTGTTCGAAGCGCGACAGCAACGGGTGGTGAAAACTTTACCAGTCGCTTTGCCAGACGCTTCGGACTCTGACGATCACCGGATTGACCGAGGAGCGCGCAAATGTCTCCGGCAGCTTGGTGCCCATAATGGCGTTTCTGCTCTGCAGTGTCATTTCCTATGTGAAGGATCCTAGGCTTCATAGGCGTTATTGCACAACAGCAATCATATAAACCACAGCTTACGCGACATCACGTCCTTATGTTAGCGCGACCTGGGCTGGGCAACCCTTCTAGTACCACCCACAAAATGGGGATTATATACACTGCGTCACTCATACCTTTTCTGTTACATGTTATGGCGGAGTGCTCGGTGTGATTATGCGTGTGACTCAGTTCTGACATCTTCTCCCTTCCTAGGCTTCTACATCATCTCGGAGCTCTTCCCCGCTCCTAGATTCAGCCTCACAGCCTCGACCCAGGACATGCAGTCCGCGCAGCTTCTACTCGGGCCCTTCTGCGGGAAACCGGCATGTCAACTCATCAACGTGTCGCCGGAGAAGGCGCGAGGCGTATGCGCCGATGCATACTGTCAGAAGAAGACGCTTGTCGTACCAGACGTGGAAGCGTACCCCGGACACATCGCATGTGACGGCGAGACGAAGAGCGAGATCGTTTGTCCGCTCCTTCTGAAAGTCGCCGGTGAGGAGTCGGAGCGCGCAATCGGTGTTCTAGATCTTGATTGTGTGGCCATGGCTGGGTTTGATGAACACGACAGAGCGGGATTAGAGAAGATAGCTCAGCTAGTGGTCGAATCATGTGATTGGTAGTCATTAACATCTACGTACGCATACGGTTGCAGGTGGTGTCCGGAATCGGAGGAGCTGACCTTGATAAATTCAATCATCCTGATAGTGAGACAACATCCCAGCGTACACACACAAGATAGCTGCATTAGTGCATTAGTACCGTGCTCTCCAGTTGTCTGCGCTCGACTACTGATACTCATACCACGAGTCATTAGATCTGTTCCATACCTCGCCATATGCTTGGACTTGTACATGCACCGGTGTCGGAGGGAGGGAAGGTGGTAGTACATATAGCACATTGTCAAAGCGATTGTGAAAGGAAGTTATCTCCGATGCTGGATATACACCAGACATCCCGAGTGGTCCCCACCGGCCCGACGATGAGTGGGTCGTTAGCAATCAACGGCTAGAAATTGTCGGATATCCCAAGCAAGGTTAACGCTTGCCTGTAAAAATATGTGACTTCAGCCGGTAGTGTAGTCCATCTTCCTGAGACACAGCCCTGATATTACCATTACAACAATTGTATGGTACTCGCGAGGACCACTCAAGCGTATCTTGTCAGTAAGCTAATGTTCTTGACGCTATGAAGCACCATATTGAGATACATTAGTGGCAGACCAGACATTCCGCAGATGCGATGGGTGGTCTGCCGGATAGCTCTGAACTGCGCCGTATGTAAGGGCATGCTTCTCTATCATGAGCAGCATTCCGCATCGAAGACAGCGGACGTACGGGGATGATTGAAGCTATCTCCGAGACACTAAACCTGGGTCACTTCGAGATAGCATCTTATTGGGTCGGAAACATAATGCATATCAAGAATAACCCATACCAGTGTACTCGGCCTTGCGTAATGACAAGTAGTCAGGCAGGTCATCACGCGTCTCGAGCATGTGCAAGATGATTTGTCTAATTTGAGGTAGCACCATTCCTGCCGTTGCGCATCACGAACCGTAAGGAGGATTCGCGCGCGGCGAACTGGGTTATATCTACGGACATAGAAGTATTTCTGAGTGGATACTCACCAGTGGTGCGGAGAGTTCGTACAGGTTGCAAACCATACGGCAGCTTGGAGAACCGCGGGCTGCATCGGAATATCACCGAATATTTGGGAAAGACGGCGCCCTGAGATTGGGCCAGGTATGTTCTTGAGCCGACAGTGTGGCGAGGAATACTAGGACTTCTCAAAATTTTCCACGTCGATGTTCAGAAGGAAAGCGGCAGGTGCTACCTGGCTCAGACGTAAGAATATCTGATTGGTTATTACTGGTCATACTGATTATGGGGTGTGTTGTAAGTATGCTGTACTGCAAGTAGATCAGTAACAGGTATAGCGTCCGATATGAGTTCAATTCAGCACTATCGGCTCCGCATGAGCCACGATACCCACTGGGCAGTGTCGTGGACATGACATATCGAACCTGGAATGGTACTCAAACATGCAATCCTGCAGCCTTCCCCTCCGTCACTCCTCAATTGCTGCAAGGTTCCGCCTCATGTCCACCCGTGAGAGGAGAGCGCGGAGGGTGCAATAGGGTACAATTGATCCAGTGGGCTGTTAAGGCGCCAGTATTTGGGCGAAGAGCAGTCTGCGTAGTATGAGGTACCCTGTGAGTGGTAAGGGTGTGCTTATGACCGGCGTTTTGCTGAACCTCTTGGATTAACAACTCCAGCCGGGTATCGATGTCGTCAAGAATACATGGCTGTGCATGCATGCGAGAAGTAGAAGCGCGTACCTCACACCTAGATACTCTCCGAACTCACCAACACGACGTTCAAAACAGAAGCGGTTCCGCAGCACTGCAAACAACTACTGACAACAGCAAGGAATATCCCGGAGGGCGCTTGTCGGCCAACAAGAACGTCTCCCATGCCCACTACTGCTGCTGCTTCTGCCATTCCAAAAACTCCTCGTGACGTTTCTTCTGCAAGGTCCATTCCTTCTGTGTCTTCTTGCCGGCGCTCTTGCTGAGCTCTTTGCCCTCCCCGTCCGTGAGCGGAATGCCGTTCTCGTCCCAGCTCCCATACGTGCCCTCAGGCACATTCGGGGGCTTGAACATCTCTTGTGGCGGCATGCGCCCTTTTTCCAGCGCCGCGCGACGCTTCTGTCGCTCTGCCTCGACCGAAGCAGCCTTCCGAGCAGCCTTGGCCTCTGCCTGAGCGCGCTTCTCATCACGGGCTCTGATGAGTTCCGCAGGGGGCACGAGCTTGACAAGCGCCTTGCCGTCTGTAAGGGCGTCCCGCGAAGCACATGAAGTTCCATCAATGATGTTATGCACCCGGGCGCATATGAAAGGGACGTAAGGGAGGAAGCGAGAAGGATTCGACGTGGGATGGACAGAATGGAGCGAACGCACGTGCCGCCGACATGCCGTGTATCGTTGACGGCGTTCGGGAATGGCGGCGGTACGGGAATAGCGCAAACAACCAGATACCATAATGTCGTTTTCGGGGTCCAGAGGGCCAGTGGCTGATGTCAGTAGTTTGTTCGACAGGACGGCGACTATGTACATGGGTACGCACCTTCCTGGTCATCGAGGGCCACACCAAGTGGCACCAAATCCATATCTCGCAATTTGTCGGACAGCGCCAGAATGTCTTTCAAAGCGCTGTCACCCTTTGCAATAGCGAGCTTGCGCACCCCGTCACGGAATGACGAGAGCGTCCGAAGGTACGGCATGAGGACCTCTTCCCGCTGCAAGCATAAACTTGTGAGTCAAATAGGAAAAACCATGTGTCACGACTTGTTTGTCTCGCTTGGCAGAGAAATTCGACCAGAGGCACAGACATGATCGTCAAGGATGAATGATGGAGATGGACATACGTCAACGACACCTCCGTCCGACGTTCGCTCTTGGCCCCACCCAATCTCGGCGGATTCACCCTCTCCAAGTCCGAACATGCGCAGCATGTTCCCAACCCAGCGCGCGACACGCTGCACAAGCCCGATTTCGACGTTACTGTCGGGCGTCTTGAGGTAGACGTTCGTACGCGACACTAGGTCTCGGAGAACATTGAGAGCTTCTGGAGTATTGAACGAATCGCAGAGCGCGGCACGGAAGGCCCCCTGGCTTGCATGGAATCTGCAGGGGTAAAGCCGAGCGTTTGATCAGCATCCAAGACTGAGATGTACCGCCACAATCAGAGCCTGAACCGCTCGAAACGAATGATGAATGCGCTGCAGTGGAGATTTGTTTTACCTATCTGTCAGTTCCCGCTCCGCCTGCTGGAAGTGGTTTCTGTCGTCAAGTTTTGGACCATCGGCCTGTGCTTGAGAGACTAGCGCCTTGACATTCGTGAAGAAGTTCTACATTGGAGAAGCTCATGGTATGGTCCCTGTCTGACACGAGGCAGACACGTACATTGAATGCAATCTCAATACCACGGACCTCTCCAGTCATGAGCGACTCAGAAAAATCGACCTTCGAGTTCCATAGCTGTGTCAGGAACGCGAGGCGCAACTGGCGCGCAGTGTACTTCTGGAGTATTTCCTGAAGAACAGGATATTGGCGGGGAGCGCCATCAGGGTCAGTTTAACGCCACAAGAAGCCATGAATGGGCGCCGCTCACGTCAATCGTGATAAAGTTCTTGAGCGACTTGCTCATCTTGAGGCCTTCGATGTGCAGGTGACCAGTGTGAATGAAATAGTTGACCCATGCAGTGCAGTTGTGATATGCCTTGATGTCAATGTCAACCAGCATCCGTAAATGGATACGCGATAACAGGGTTCGTGCGATACACCTGACGATGATGGAAGACGCACCTCAGACTGTGCCATTTCATTGTCGTGGTGGGGAAATGCGAGGTCAATGCCGCCGGAATGGATGTCCATGTTGTCGCCGAAAATGGCAGACGCCATCACCGAGCACTCGATGTGCCAGCCCGGGCGCCCTGGTCCCCACGGTGAGGGCCAAGAGGGCTCTCCAGGTTTCGACGCCTTCCACAGCGCGAAGTCTGCAGGAGAACGACGTCCAGTCGTGACGGAGAGTGCCCCTTCACCTTCTTCGAGTAACTCAAGGTTGCCCTTGCTCCACGGCTCGAGCTTCGCGTAGGAGTGGTTGTCTGCCTTGTCGAATGTGCGAGTGTCGAAATAAACGCTACCGTCTACCTCATACCCATACCCGTTCTTGACGATGCCCTCAACGAACGACACAATCTCGGGCACATACTCGGTCACGCGAGTGAGCGTGTCAGGGTCGCGCACGCGCAAACGGCGCATGTCTTTGAAAAAGTCGCCCTCCCAATATGCAGCAAGAGACCTGAAGATGGTGTGATCGCTCACTGTGCTGCCAAACTATTCTGAGGTCAACGCCGAGTTGTTGGTACGAGGTACCGACTCACCTGCTTGTCCAGCACCAGCGCCAGAACATCTTTCGACACATCGATCAGCACATGTGCGAGCTCGACATTAGCCGGACCCGTTTTGAGTTGCTCTTCTGCTTGAAGAATCGCATTGTACGTTGCGTTCTGATGCACATCAACATGATGTCATGATGACGGAACGAGGGCAAGATGCGTACTGCTGCGTTGAAGTGCATCTCGAACTTCTCGTCATTTTGCAAGTTCGCTTGTCTCCACGCCTTGTCTTGGAAGCGGTCGACTAGCGTAGGCCATGTTTCCCGCTCTTGCCCCGCTACAGGGCGGTCTAGTTCCGAGAGACCCTTGCCCACCTTGGATTGGACATATGATACCCATGCTTCTAGTACTTGCTCAACCAGGTGCGGGGTCAGCGCAGAAGTCTCTGCACGCAGCTTCGATATGAGGTGATTGTGTCGCGCGCGAAGGATGATCTAGATGCCAGGTATAGTGAGAATCGACCCAGATGATCAAGTCAGACTCCGAAAGAGGCGGGATACAGTCAAGCTCTGAACCATACGGAAGGAAGTTAGTTCGCCTCATGTCTGTCACCAGATACTGTATATCTATCCTCATATGGACGACGCACAATGGGTGGACTTCCGACGCTATGCTTCTCCTGCAAGTCGCAGACGCAAGAAGCACAATCTAGAGAGGACATCTCTGTGAAAATTCGTATAGCATGAAGCGTGGTAGCCAAACTCATCATCCAGAAAGGCAAGGCTCAAAATCGGAAAATGCAGGGCATCAGGCAAAGCGCAAGACAGAAAACAATGTCGCCACTACACCTCAGGAGAGAGGAGGGAGAAAGTCTCAAGGAGTCAAACGGGAGTAAGGATCCCATATGTTGCCAAACTTGGTGCGTGTTGTGGAATAGTCTCTTTCTTGTAGACAGTATGAGGCAGCGGACAAACATACCTTGTCATCTATATCGGTGATGTTCATGACAAAGTGCACATCGTATCCGAAGTAATCTGTCATGATCCTCCGAAGGATATCTTGAGTCACATAATTCCTACAGGATGTGTCCATCCTGAGTTGAGCATGCTTGACTCCTGCCAACGCTTCGTGTGCTCACCTAGCATGTCCCATATGGGAGGAATCATACACTGTCGGGCCACAGTTATACCACTTCACGTGGCGCCCAGTGATCGGGGTGAATTCTGTCTACAGCAGACGAGCCTCAGCTTATACACCGTCGGGTGATGGCGTATCAACCGAACACCGACTTTCGTGCGTGTTAGCGAGTTGTAGACCTTCAGTACCGGCTCTGGAGCCTTTTGGGTCGGTAGCGACCAAGGTGGTTGCTGTACAGTCATGCAGGATGGTGCCGACTCTCGAAAGCGATGTGTAGAGGCAGAGAAGGACCTGAACGATAGCTTCCTAGTGGATGGCAGGAGGAGAAAAGAGCGAGATACTATCATCCACACGCCACACTACCGCCCTTGAGTCTGATTCTCGGCGGAGTCAGTCTGAGCCCGTGCAAACCTGCCCGTGCGATGGCGTTACAACTTACACTGGTACAATCGGCGCTTATCTCGACTCGGTCCGTTCTCCCGTTTATATACTCAACGTTCAGCGGTTATTGCTACTGAAATGTTTACCATCCTTCATGTAATCTCAATATCATTCGAAACATCGGAAAGCGTTCACCCTGGTGACCTTTCCAAGCTAACACAGCGAGAAGCAATAATTACCGACAATGGAGAGGTATCAGAGAGGACGAACGATCTAGATGTTGCCTGGAGGATGCCTGACGAGTGTTAACCCGAGAGCTATTATCATGATCGGTAATAAGGGATTTTGGTATGAAACATATAGCGAAGACGGTAATAGCACTGTTAAGCAAGCTGAGGAGAGACAGCAGGGTTCTTCGTAGGATGGGACGACAGTCGTCTAGATACCGAGCTGTACCGTGGAGAAAAATAGTGTAGTCTGTAGATCATGGATCCTCGAGGCCAGCGAAACTATCCAGACTGCCCAGCGCCATGAGTGATCGCCTTACTGAAGGGATTATAGGATACAGGTTAGGGCGACAGACGCCCCCTGCAAACAAGAGGCCGTTGACCGACGTTGTGGAAGCCCAAAGTTGACGACTGTGTTTGGTCAATCGGGAGCTAGCCATGTTACGGTCAAGCAATGTTGAATTCCCTAGACCAGGTCGCACTTGTCCAGGTTGTCCTAAACGCAACCATTGAGATACCCATAAGACAGCTCTCGGGACAGCCCGGGTTTTGGTAGGCAGAGCCGCTGAGGAAGACCAACATTGATGTGGGGATGTGCCTATAGCGCATCTACCACTGTCGTCGGACGGCAGTAGCTCGATGAATTGTAAACCGTAGAAGTCATCAGCAGAGCAAAAATACGCTGCTCGTTCCTTGAACCTAGAATGTTAACCAATACAAGCCGAGACATTTATGGGAGACTTCACCTCTGCCTCTGTCGTGCATCACACAATGCATGTCACCTCCGATCGCATTTTGTACATATATACACACATAACCTGAACGAACAACTTGAGATATGTGTAGTCTCATACCAGTACCCTCCACTTGTGGAGGAGTTTGAACCGAACCTACATAGACATATATATGTTTACCACTTGTATACCATTCAAAACGCGCCCAAGTTGATGTGGACCTCAGTGCAAACCTGCCCTGAAGTGGTTGGTCCGTGCGCATAGTCCCGAGTATATGAACGCTTGCGAAACATGGGAGCACCTCATACTTACCTTGATGGCACGAGCCCCTTCATGTACCTGGGTTCGTGGGCCGTGGGGGCTTCTCATAGCACGGCGACCTTGTCCTCAAGGGGACCCTGCGGTTTGTACGGGCTTCGGCTCGTGCACCGTCTCAATATTTCCCTGTCCTGCTTCGGCCCTCGGGCTGGGCAGGCCATTTACTTTTGTTTCTACGTCCCCTTAACCCTAACCCTATGACATACACTACCCACATTGCCGCAATCCACCGTTTCTTGTACTACTACTTAGTTGCGATCGGTTGTAATAATGCAAAACAGAAGACATGACAAACAAGATGTGTTGCAAACAGGACGGTGGATAGTGAAATACGTCGCACTTGCAGGGTGAAGAAAGACGAGTCTTGAGTTCCCTGTTAAATGTTTAGAATTCCCCGTTGTCCTCTCTCCCGATTCTCGTCCTTGAACGTGTCCGAGGTTGCAGAATATAATCATATAGGATGCAGTGGTATACCTACGCCCTAACTCGGGGACAAATATCATACGAGGGTATGTAGTGTATTATGCTTTCGATGTGAATTGGAGCTGCGCATCATGTAACCCAAGTGTGGGAACGAGAACGAAGAATTGCGAATGCGAACGAGCGAATGCACATAAGTACAATGTGGCTGATTATATTTATGACCGAGCGCGAGAGGAAGGAAGGGTAGCGATGCTTTGTGTGCAAGCCGAGAACAATGCGTGGGACGAACGAATGTGGACGCGGACGAGATTTAGCTACAGTTTGGTTGGATTCCTCGGATAAAGGATTACTAAGGGAAACAATGGTCCAGCGGTGGTGAAGAGAGAACGAGAAGAGGCTGGGGGAGATAGCAATTCGATGCATTCGAGCCTTCTAGAAGACGTCGAGCGAGTGGGGACAGTTCGCGGAGGTATGTCCGCGTCCCTCACAATCTTCGCAGACCAGGTCAGAGTCATCGCCACGGCTTGACGCTGTGCTCATAGCACTCCCACTTGTGGGACCCTCCTTGAGGAGGTCGCAAGTGAAGATGTCGTGGCCGGGCCGTTCGCAAATCTCGCAAACCTCTTCGCTGGTCTGGCCGAGCGTCGAGGAAAGCGTTGATGCCTGGGAGGAAGGGCGCCGCGAGGGATCTTCAGGTAGGTCAGTCTTGGAGGACTTCTTCTGGCTTCGGGCGAGCTTTTCCTTCAGCCGCTCGATCTCGCGCTCCAATTCATCCTCGCGATAGATCTACGCGGCATATGTGCATGACATGAGAGACACCGTGCTGTGGATGGTCGATGAACTTACCTTAGACTCAATGAGCGATTCAAGCTCCCCGATCTCCTTGTTCAACTGTCTCGAGGGGTGAGCGTCCCGTGTCTATGAGCAAGCTGCGGTAAGGCACGTACGTCGTGCACCTGGCGTGCGCTCTTCATCTCGAGGTCGGCGACCTTCTTGCGAAGCTGCTCCACCTCGGTCTAATCACGACACAAATTAGCACTACTAAAGGTGAGACGCACGACACACACACGACGCACCTCATACTTGGCCTTGAGGTCCTTGTAGCTGCGCTGCAACGCGTGGACGTCGTCCAGAGACGGTGTCGACGGGGAGGGCGGTTTCTCTCCTGTGAGGATCGCCTCCTCGCGAGCAAGACTTCTCTCGACGTCTTCTTCAAGCACCTTGAGATCCTGATACGCACAGAGCTGTCAGCAGCGTCCACATTCGCCCCAACCACGAGCTCGAGACTTGCCTCGCGGAGCTGTTCGGTCTCCGAGAGCAAGAGTTTGTTCTCCGCCTCGAGGACCTTGCACCGCTGTGCAGCCGCAGCGTTCTCCTTCTGGAGCTCCTGGACAATGTGCCTGTCGAGAACGACCTGTCAGTTTCCGATCCGCATCACTACGCAGAGCCACAGCACATACTTGAGGCCGGTGATTTCGTCTCGCGCCGCAGACAAGTCGTGTTTGGAGGATGGAGACGCCGGGGGCTTGAGCTCATATCCGTTGACAGAGCCCTCACGATTGAGCTTCTTGCGTAGAGTCTCCAACTCGGCAGCCCTCTCGCTTCCAAGGGCGCGCAGCTCCTCGACGATCGCACGTTCGTCCGCAAGCTCCGACTGTGTGCGCTTGAGGGATTGTTGCAGCTGATGCACACGCAACATGTATCAATTCAAGGTCATGCTGCAAGTCAAAACAGCGCACACTCACCGTCTCCCTGTCCTCCTGCAGCGAGTGCAGTTCGTCTTCAAGGTCAGCACTGCTGCTTGGCTTGGCTTTAGCTTGTGCGAGCTGTTGTTTGAGCTCAGCGATCTCTTCCTGGAGCCGTGCATTCGCCCGTGGAACAAGCTCGCTGATCTTGTCTGTCGAGTTGGCTGCCGCAGCCGCCGCCAGTCCTTCCAAGTCCTGTACACCAGCGATGCGCCGTTAGTAATCAGTCTTAGGAGTGTTTGCAACCAACAAGGCTATCGTGCTCACCGCAATCTCGTTCCTGAGCATTTCAATCTCGGCCCTGGCGTTCTCGAGCGCGACGGTGTTCTCCCTGAGAGCCTCCTCAAGCTCCTCCACCCTCAAACGCGCCTTCTCCTCTGCCCTGCGCATGCGCTCCACGTCTTGCTTGCCTTCCGCAAGTTCCTTGCGCGTCACCTCGTCGCGCTCCTTGTACCGCATGATGCGATCGCGCGCTGCCGCCGCGTCATTCTCGTTCGTCGCCCGCATGTCCTCGATCTCGTCCTCGAGCTTCGCGATCTTATTCTGCAGGTGCTGAGCCTGCTCACGCAACGCCTCGTTGTCGATCTCGGCGGCAGAAGCGGCCTGACGAGCCATGGCCCCCGGGGAGACTGGGCGTGCCTGGGCACGAAGTTGCTCCTCGAGCGAGAAGACGGAATCTTCGAGCTCGTACCGCCGGGTGTCTGCTGCACTGAGGCGCTCCTCGTACAGCGCGATCGTTTCCTGCCATCGTCGTCGTTCTCAGCGATCGGAAACACCAGAAAAGAGGATGTGACCCACCTGGCCTGCTCGCCTAAGCTCGTCAACCTGGTTTTGCAGCTCTCTCCTCTCCTCTTCGTGCTCCGTGGACACCTTCTGCACACGTGCCTCCAGCAACGCAATCTCCGCGTTCTTGGCCTTGAGCACTGTCGCGATTTCGCTCTGTTCACCTTCCCGCGCCTCGACAGCCTCTTTGAGTTGCACAACGAGCGCCTCCTTGTCGTCGAGCTTGCTCTGCACGTCGCGTAACCTGGCCTCACCCTCGCTTCGCACCTTCTCGATCTCATGATTCGCTTGTACCGCGGCCCGCTGGAGGGACTCGATCTGCCCGTCGCGCTCACTGAGAGTGCGCTCCGACGCACGGGAAGCGATCTCCAGCTCAGACACACGCGCAGCATACTGTTCGCGCTGGGCGACGAGGGATTCGATCCGGGTGGATGCTTCACGCTCTGCGCCTTCTGATTGCGTGCGGAGCCGCCTGTTCTCGTCCTCCGCTGCATCCAGGCGTGCCTGGAGACGCTCGAGTTGGTTCGTGAGGTCCATGACTTGGGCAGAGTCTAGCGTGGAAACTCGCGAGTCAGGACGGGGACTGGATGGGGTCTTGCTGGACATGAGTCCGGCGATGCGGTCTTGTATGGCCTTGGCATTCATCTCGAGGTCGGAGAAGGCAGAGGCCGGCGGGTCAACCGGGGTCTGTGGGCCATTGAGTGATACGGAGCGGCTGGACAACGTCGTGCTTGAAGGTGAAGGGGGTGGAGGCATCGCGATCGCGCTGGGTATTCTAGCGCGAGGGGTGTTACTGAAGGATGGACGTGACTTCGAGGGGGTATTGGACGTTGGCAGTCCCATACCAAGGCCAGTCGGTCTTGTTGAGCCTAATGCTTTGGGGGTGTTGAATGGTGACCCAGGGCCATTCCGGGTGGGCGAAGACAGCTGTCGGGGTAGTTGCACAGGGGAACCAAGGCCGGTTGACCTGGTAGGACTTGCAGAACCCGCACCTCGAGCAGGACTGCTTGTCGTTCCAGAGAGCTGTTTCGCGGTCATACCTACGTATTTCGCGGCTCGTGATCCGGGAGTGATGTTAGTTGGGACATTTGTGTTGCGTGCTGGAGTTACAAGGGTTCGTGTTGGCATTGTTGTGGCTGAAGGTCGCGGACGTGCGGCTGGTGTTTGGTAGCTGGGTGTTTTGCGCCCTGTTGAAGCAGATGGCGTGACTCGTCCATTGCCTATGGACGGTGTCACTCTTCCGTTGGATAGCGAAGGGGTTTTCCGACCGGTACCAAGTGACGACATGAGAGAGGGCGTGATCCTGCCAGATGTTGATGTTGAAAGTGAGGGAGTCATTCGCCCACTGCGGGTTGATGCGACAGAGGATGGTCTTGACAACGAGTATCCCGCAGTCGGGGCAGATAATTTCGTGAATGCCACGAAAACCCCACAGCTGGGAGGACAGACGAAGTATTGCTTGCTGCGGACATCAGAGAATCAGCGTCAAGGTCAAGGAGGTTATACGAGGCAGTCGACAGAGTGAGATGGATTCTAAGTGCGTTACGTCCTCAATGAAATGGTTGGTGGTTATGTGATTATGCTTCTGCTTTGTGTGAACAATTCGAGGTACAAAAAGAAAGATCGAGCCGGTCCATGGGTCAATGAGATAATCTTGATCAAGTCCTTCCCAGTCGTCTTCAAATGGAAGAGAGACTGGGAAGCGAGCCAAAGGTGGTCGACCGCAAACCAATGTAGGCGACGGCGTGGTTCGCTTGGTTTTATACCTGACTCGACCGTACTCCGATCTACAGCATGTGTCATACATTGAACACACAAAGAACGCCGACAATTCCAAGAAAGACTCATGAGACCGACAAACGGAGACTCACCCAGCAACGCTCCCATCATTCTTGCCCTTCCCAGCAAATCCGCCACCAAGTTCAACACCAGCCCACATACCGGGCTTCCCGTCGATTTCCCCAACATACTTGAGGACACCTTCGAATCCAAGGCTCTCGATGCGGACCTGATCGCCCACCTCGAATCCTCTACCCGCCCGGCTCGCACTCCGCGCAAACACATCCGACGTCCTGCTCGGAGGGCGCGCCCCTGCCGTCTTCGCTGCCGAGGTCCGCCCTGCACTCACCGCAGACGATGACGACGCGGCCGAGGACGGGCGGACGCTCGCATTGAGCGATCGGGCGCCATTCGTGAAGGATCCGGACGAGGAGGACGGGGAGAGCTGCGAGGACGCATACGAGAGGTCGCTCGCGCGGGAGCCGCGATGCTGCGCAGGGTCGTTCGCGCGGATCGCGTCTTGGAATGCGCGGGCGGCGTAATCGTCGTCCTGGCTCGAGAGGGAGGGTCTCTGGCCTGTGGAAGAGGTGGATCGGGGCCTTAGACCGGGAGTTGGGATGCCAGTGCCTTTGCCTGGAGTGGGGATGCCGGTGTAGCGGCCTTTACCTGGAGTAACAGACATGGAGGGACATGGAACGATGCAGACCTGGCTGCTGAGAGAGAAAGAGGTCCTAGTTATTAGATAATTCTAGCAGGAGACAGCGAGAGAGAGACTGAACGAGCGTCGTCTTAACTTAACAACCTTCCCCTTCCCCTTGCCCTATCACTCCGCACTCCCCGGGGTCTCCGGTCTCCTCGAACCAGTATCGTAGGTCCTCTTGCACTTTGGGCGCTACACGACCTCTCCGTCACTGAGTGTGCAGTCACGGACCCGGCGCGTTTCTCTGGCTAATACTCATAATACACCTGAGCTGGTGAGTAACATCAGAATGACCATAATCTCGCCGTGCTGAAGGTTCTGCAGCGCGAGGACAAAATGCCGCGGATCCCGCTCTCGCTCGCCAGGCTGCTCTCCCACCCACCTGTCCTCCCGGCCGCGGTACCACGAACCGCGTCCAGTTCGTTCGCCTCCTCTCTGGTACCACTTCGACCCATCCTCCCTTCGTCGCCTCATACGTCCTCGCTGCTGCGTGCACTCCCATCTATCCTGTCGCGACTCACCCTCTCCCCTTCTCTCGGTCCTCTCGCCTCCTCACCACTCCTGCAAGTTCGGCATAACACCAAGGGCCAGGAGTACCAGCCCTCACAGCGGAAGAGAAAACGCAAGCACGGCTTCCTGGCCCGCAAGCGCAGCGTGAACGGGCGGAAAATGCTTGCACGGAGGAGGGCCAAGGGCAGGATGTTCCTGTCGCACTGACGCAGCCGCAAACCCGTGAGTATTCTGAATACTCTGCGCGACGCGTCCTCTTTGTCATGTTCATACTGGTTTTTGCTGAAGGCGATCCTCAGGAGACCAATGCATAAATGCTGTAGAGCTACTGCACAGGCGATTCTCAGGGGACCAATGCTTAAATGCTGTAGAGCTACTGCAGTGCAAGATAGCGTATTGCGTGTCCGATATCTCTACACCTACACAATATTACAATCTGCGCGACATTACATGCATGCGCATGGTCAGACCGTCGACTTTCAGAGCAATGGGCTTATAGCGAGCGTTATGCGTAAGTAACGTAACGAATCGACAGCGGCGACAACGTAAACACAGCAGGACAGAGTGGACAATCTCAGCCACAGAAACTGAGCCAGGGCCCAGCACGAGGGTGTTATTGTGCATGCAACGTCGGCCTGGAGAACAACGGCTGAACCTTCACAGGCTGCAAACCCTCCACGACATCAAACACCCTCCCGTCGCCCTCCGGCTCGTCCATCACGAGCATGCTCTCCTCTTCCTCCATCTCCATCATGGGCGGGAGCGGCGAGCCGTTGTGCATGGAGAGGAACCCGCGCTGGATCGACGCGACGAGCGCAGAGATGGGCGTCTGCTCGACCTCTGCACGCCGCGCCGGTCGGTGTCCGGCAGCGGGTGTATGTGGTTCCCAGACGTCGATTGTAGGCGGGACGGCGAGGTCCTGGGGAGGCGTGAGTGCACCAGAAGACCCTGGTCTTGAGGAAGGGAGGGGGACGTCGGCGGGCGAGGGCATGATGTTGAGAGGGGGCGCAGAGAGGGGTATCTCTGCTGCTTTCTGCTCTTCTGCCGCAATCCCGGCGATGACTTCTCCCTGCTCCTCCTTCTTGGGAGTGTCGAAGCAAATGAGGGCGGGCGGGGAGGGCTCCTGTACAGCGACAGGTGCGACCTTGGGGGTCTCGGGGAGCGGAACATCCGCTGGAGAGACGTTCTCCGCGACCTCGGGCACGTCAGGCGACGAGCGCGACTTGCTCGAAACCTTCTGAGCATCCTTCGCCACGGACTTGGCCGCTCCAGTGCTCGACTTCACGTGCATGCGGTTGGTCTTGTCCCGAATGGTGACAGTACTCGCGGCCGGGCGTGTGCCAGCTGCCACCGTTGTGGAGGTCTTCGACGTCGTCTTCGAGGGTACCCTCTCCCGGACCTTGTCCCCGTCCCTGGGTCGATTCTTCTCTTTCTCGTGTCCCTCCTTCGCAGCCTGTGCCTTGTCCTTGTCCTTCGTCCTCCGTTCTTCTTTCTCTTGCGTCTTCTCCTTCGTTCTCCTCTCATCTTTCTCCTGCGTCCTCTCCCTGACCCTCCTCTCTCCCTTCTCCTTCTCCTTCTCCCTATCAGCCGCCCGCGCCCTCGAGCTCGCAGTCTGCGACCCAACCGTCGTCACCCCCGCCGTCCTGTCAAGCCTCGCACCAGCAGCACCAGCCCCGCCCTCCGCTCCCCCAGGCCCAGCGGACGCCGCGAGCTTCTTCACGCGCGCCGCTTCCTCCCTCGCAGACACCTCCCCTCCACGCAACGGCAGCGCAGGCGTCGACCTGCTCGTCGAGATCACGCGCGGGCGCCCCTTCCCCTTGTCTTTGTCCTTGTCCTTCCCCTTGTCCTCCGCAACTGGAACTGGAACTGGAACGGGCTCGCGGAGGACGCGCCGCGCGCCCCCGATCACGCGCTCCCGCTTCTCTCCCCCCGCCCCGTCGTC
>KN049993.1:89289-107735 GCA_000743315.1 Lignosus rhinocerotis TM02
GAATCGGGAGGAGGGGGGGCTGGCTGAGGCTGGGAGGAAGAGGAAGGAGGCGCGTCGGCTCAAGGATGGATGTGCGATGCGTTTTGCCTGGCTTTTCTGTGAATTTGTTAGACGGCAGAGATGATGACGATGATACGATGATAGAGACGAGACACAGCTTGAAGAGGACGAAGACAGGGATGGCGGAAGCGGCGTGGGCGGACGGGAGAAACTTGCGAGCTGTGGGTATGGTGGGGCCGGAGGATGTCTGCGACGTGCCATGCGACATCATGGGGTGGGTGCCAGGGAGGGAGAACGGCACCGCGATGTGGACAAGGAGGTCGCTGAAGGGCTCCAGGACGGCAGGCAAGGTGGGGAGGGGTGTTGGGCTAGGCACCGAGTGCGTGATGAGTGACGGATCATCAGGTCATATAGAGGCAGCTATAGCTGGCCCGTGCTCAGCCCGCGATGTGAAAGATGTTGGAGACAGCGGTGAGAGAGAGAAGGAGCGCCTCTGGAACCTGCGCTTGGAAGACACCCGCAAGGGCGAGGATGTAAACGACGAGAACGCTGGTGAAGATCATGTTGTTGGACATGGAGATGGCGATGGCGATGGCGATGGCGATGAACTACAAGAGAGGATGGAGTGCAATGAGGATTACACGAGCCAGCCTGTGCGCGACCAGCCTGAGGGAGCTCGAGGCTGACTTCTGACAATTGAACCACTCCATCGCGACGCGCATGTGTCGCGTCAGCCGCATTCTGCAGACCAGGATGGCCACCGCAAACACTGAGCTCGTCGCTGGTAACAAAGAGTTTAGCCTCGGGAGCGTACTAGGAACCGAGACGCCCAAGTTCTACGCACTCCCCGTAGAGAGGTCAGAGTCACACCCGCCAGTGCTGCAGTCAACGGGGCCGCCTTCTCCGAATCGCGCAGAGCGAGGTTGGGCATGGAACTAGTGCTCGTTTATCTGGGTAGAGTGGCATAAGTAAGTAGTCGTCGATGTAGTCGAGGTGTCGGGAAATGCCATAATTGGCGTGGAATTAGATGAAGGTATCAATGGCATCTCGGTATACTAGTCAGCACAGCTTTGAGCAACTCAATATACTTATCAATGTCAACAGTGAACACGCCGAGGCTCCACCAACATACTATATGTTCTGCTGCGGCCGTTGTGCTCCGTACCATTATTATTGGACCATTGTTGTGTCGCTCACACCCTCACGTCACTCGTTCCCATGTTACCTCCGCCCATTGCGTGCCGTACCCATGGCATTGGTCCGGATAGATCTCTGATACTCACCACCGGTTCGGGTCATATCTCGTCGCTCTTCGCAGTTCTCAGGGGCTAGACACGGTGGGCCAGTGAATTTCAGTCCTTCACATGGTGTTTTTACAGTTGTTCAACAATCGTTTGGATCGGCAGACACGCGGGCGCGGAAACAGTTGTTTAACAATCGTTTGGGTCGGCAGACACGCGGGCGCGGAAGTAAGTAGTTGCTCAAGAGTACGCTTCTGGGCCCTGGCAGCCCATAGTCGGACCGCAAAATATCTACGTCTCGCGT
This sequence comes from Lignosus rhinocerotis TM02, assembly GCA_000743315.1. Taxonomy (NCBI): domain Eukaryota; kingdom Fungi; phylum Basidiomycota; class Agaricomycetes; order Polyporales; family Polyporaceae; genus Lignosus; species Lignosus rhinocerus. The sequence goes on from KN049993.1 coordinate 90,835, forward strand.
GCGGCTTCTTGCTATGAAGACACTGCTTCAGTCATATCGGCGTTGAACCACTACCTGCAAGTCTCGTCGGTCGCAGTTCACGCCTTGTCCGCCTAGTCAGTGATATGATGGTCGTCGCCTGCGGCCTGACTCGCCGGGTCCACAATACGCCCCTCTACTCCGTCTGCCAAGCACTGACCACACAGCCATGGACGTTTCGTGCGAGAGGGCGTGGTGCTAATTGTGACCACGGGCGAATCGCAGCCCTGGCCGTAATGGCATTCATCCTACCCAGGGTTCGTTCTCTGGGACCCGCTCCCGTGGTTCTGGGTACAGGCCATCATGCGCCCCTCAGCTGGATGTGAACGTACACATGTCAGTCTAACCTCTCCTCCTTTCTACCAGTCACGGACAACCCGCGCTTGCTAGGCATTCTCTCGACAGCTAACTGGAATGCGGCTACAGGCATGCCGCCGCGCTTGTGCGCGCCTTGCGCGAGAACATGTTCCATGCTCCTGTGAGCGGGCTTCCGGAACAAACGGCCAGTCTCGCATAGAGCGTCAGCGAGGGGCTCCGGGCGGGGACGTATAAAAATCGTCTTGCTGCCTGTGGTTTGTCTCCAGCACTCCTCCAGAGTCTCTCAGCACTCGCGTCTCAAGCAACCCTCGACATCCTCCCAAGCAGCAAATATGTTCTGCAAGATTCTCGTTGCCTTCGCAGCTCTCGCGGTTTATGTCACTGCTGCTCCTAGTGGCGGCGGGAAGGGTCTTACCTCATGCCGTCACGGTCGAAAGGCTGCAAACGCTGAGGTGAGTATCAATCTGATCTTGCGAGGTTGTCATCATCTCACGCGTTTATCATAGTGCTGCGTTTGGTTTGACGTCTTGGACGACATCCAGGAGAACTTGTGAGGGTCCCTTCGCCGCAGTTATGTTTACTGGTGAAACGCCTAACAATACCGCAGATTCGATGGTGGCGAGTGCGGCGAAGAGGTTCACGAGGTGAAGCGTTTTCATGGTGCTACACGCATGTCTCTGACGTAACAACTCTTACAGTCTCTGCGTGTAAGCGCATCTGTGCTCGATGTGCGGAGGGTAATCTGACACGTCTACTTCCATATAGCTCACTTTCCACGACGCTATTGGATTTTCTCCTCAGCTCTTCAAGGAGGGCAAGTTCGGGTGCGTCTCTGTGGTGAATGAAAACTGCATCTCGTATAACATGCGTTTCTCGATAGCGGCAATGGCGCTGGTACTTCTGTCGTTCTTCTGTGTTATGAAGAGCGTTCTGATTTTCAGTAGATGGCTCTATCATGCACTTCGCCGAGATTGAGACTAACTTCCGTGAGTTCGATGGAACACCAGTTTCTGTCGCCAGTAATAGGTTGAATTATCCTTTGCCTGCAGATGCCAATGGGGGTGTCGACAGCATTGTGGAGACCCAACGTCCTTTCGCGATCAAACACAAGGTCTCCTTCGGCGATTTGTAAGCGGCAGTCACGAACAGTAACTGCTATTAGTGCTGAGGTATGCATTTACAGCATTCAGTTCGCCGGTGCTGTCGGCGTGTCAAACTGCGCTGGTGGCCCCCGTCTCCAGTTCCTCGCCGGCCGTCCTAACATCACCCTACCGTCTCCCGACTTGCTCGTTCCCGAACCATCCGACTCCACTGACACAATCCTCGCGCGCATGGGCGATGCTGGTTTCAGCCCGAACGAGGTTGTAGACCTGCTCATCTCGCACACTGTCGCTGCTCAGGACCATGTCGACCCCACCATCCCCGGAACTCCGTTCGACTCGACTCCGAGCTCGTTCGATTCTCAGTTCTTTGTAGAGGTGCGTGGCAACTATCGACCATATAGATGTGTATATCGGATGTCACTGACATCTCTCGACCAGACCCTCCTCCAGGGAGTGCTGTTCCCCGGTAATGGCTCCAACGTTGGCGAGGTCCTGTCCCCGCTCGCCGGGGAACTCCGTCTCTTCTCCGACGCAGAGCTTGCTCGTGACCCCCGCACCGCCTGCGAGTGGCAGTCGTTCATCGGTAAGCCTCTCAATTCTGCTGCCCGCCCCATCCTTCTGACGTCCTATCCCTAGCTGACCACAACTCCATGGTCGCGAAGTTCGAGGCCGTCATGGCCAAGATGGCCGTCCTTGGCCAAAACACACGCAAATTGGTGGACTGCTCGGATGTCATCCCGGTTCCTGCCAACGCTGACCTCCCGCCTCCGACACTTCCTGCTGGCAAGTCAATTGCTGATGTGGAGGCTGCGGTATGTTGCTCTTACTCTCCACATGGCAACACCCAGTGACCAATTCTCCCTGCTACAGTGCGCTGCTACTCCTTTCCCCGCTATCAGTGCTGCGCCTGGTAAGTGACAAGAGTCCGCCTAGGCTATCAACCGAAGTCCTCATACATTCGCTGGTCGCGCGTTATCCAGGGCCCGCTACAACCGTGGCGCCAGTGTGAGTGCTTGAGATCTTCACCGCGATGGCACCTTATGTTCATGTCACACTCCAGTCCGCATTCCTAGATATTTAGTCCAAGGTGGTGAGTAGTCAGACCTCTTGCACAGAGTCGAAGTCATCGGTCACGGCTGGTACACCGTGCTACTACATGGCTCATGTATATGTAAAGGTTGATGTGGCCTTGTTTGAGTAATAAAAGGCATTTCTTTGATTAGCGACCGGACCTGCCCTGAATCCTTCATATTTAACAACATATAGCATTCAATGACTTCGAAAGCTCGAGGCTGGCATCCATACTACTTACTCTCGGATCTTGGTCGCCCTCCTCCGCATGCGGCCCATTTTGGATGTGCCGATTGAAGTTTGCGAGAAGATCATTGATGAATGCGCGGTGTTGATTCGAGAGTTCAAAGATCTCGAGATCCGGTACCAAACCCTGTCCGCATGCGCTCTTACCGGCACAAGATGGCTCCATCGGAGTCGCATTCACCTCTACCATACCGTATGGTTCAAGCGATCGCAAACGGTCGATCGCTTTCAGTACACCTTACGGACCCAGCCTTGGCTTGGTAGCCTGGTGCAGGTCCTCATGGTGGGCGTTGCCCTCAACAAACGCCAATACATCCCCTTCGCCCATGGCCTCTTTGTGCACTGTATGCCAAACTTGCAGCACTTGGAGCTACAAGTCGACCTGGAAGCATACCCTCCTATATATCGCCAGTTTGTGCGACAATTCCCGATCAAATCGCTCAGTCTCGAGAATACCGTTTTGACCCCATCACCGACGACCCTTTTCGCTCTCATATGGTCGTTGAACGAACTTGAAAGCTGTTCCATCACGAGTATACCCGACACGAAGGATTCCGAGGCCGTCTACTATAGGCTGAGCAGTTTGAAGGAACGAAAGCCGGGAGCCTGTGCAAAGCTCAGGACACTATCCATCGGTCACTACGGTGCCGTACGTGGGATGACATCAGGGATCGATCAAAACCCAGCTCACGCACAGCGCTCGTTGACAGGCTCACAAGGAAGCGCGACATCATAGGTGGTTCCCGCCAAGGGGTGCGTTTGGGCAGTCGGTGCAGCATTTCAAGATGGTGTACAGCAACACATTTACCAAGTTCGAAGTTGCAGGTGGGTGTTCACTGTAACACAAACGCACAATGCTCACATCTTATACGGTAACATGCACAGAGTTTGCGAATCTTGTTGCCTGCGTCTCTGCGTTCCACAGCCTACAGACACTGACGATCGCCGACGATATTTATGCGCAGACAGAACCCGAGATCACAGCCTCTATTCTTGATCATTTCCTGTCCAACGTCACCGCGCGCGAGACGTTCCGGCATCTGCACCTCGAGCTTCACTTCGAGTATCGCGACGTATCACTGCACGAATTTGAGAGGTTCTTTTCAGAAAACGTGAGGGTCAGTCTAGACCGATTCCGCAACTTCACCGAGTACACGGTGGACGTGTTCAGCAACCAGGAAGGCCTCGAAACGTCCTTGATGACTGCGGCGAGCACATGGATGCCATCGCGGCAACGGCATATCAAAATCAGCGGTGCGTTTGACGTGCTTGACTTCCCGCTAACGCTGACTTGACTCTATGATCATGACAGTCATTACCGGTCCATCCGTGTAACTCTTCCTGCAGCTCGACTATCGTCATCTCTCCTGGCCCTCTTCCTATCTCCGACGCACTGTGTAACTTCGTCCTCCCTGGTACATAGGTCTCTCACTATGCGCTTGTCCGTTGATTCTCCTTCGTAAGAACATTTCCGGGACGTGCAGGATAGGCATCTTTCGGATAGGATGCGTTCCGACTTCGAAGATTCCCCCGTGAGTGGCCCATCAACGTGCATGGTCCAAATCCTGCCAGGACCTCAAAGGGACAGGGGTATTGTACTCGGTTGCGATTAGTCTGGAGGGCAAGGTCGCGGTTGTCAAGGCGCATTCGCTCGACATATGTGTTTGAAGACGGGTAGGGCGGATGTGGTTCGAAATGCATAGATACTAGGTGATTATACCTGCGTCAATTCTCAGAGACAGTAGAACGTATGCTATAGTCACGGTATTTGATATGCATCGATGAGTCTCAACTTCTGCGTAGCGCTTCAGAGCACCTGCTCTGCCATCCTTAAGCGCAGCTGTCAGTCTCTAATATGGCTTGAGGAATAGGGCGTAGCGCATCTGAACACATGGACGTGGCTGCAATCATAGTGATGCTCATATACTATATTTGTCCTTCGTTGGTCAGCGCTTCCTTTTACTTCTGCGAACCAGTTGCGTCCTTTACCTTTAACCACACGGACGCAACAGAGCTTGTTCCAATTCTGTTGCTACTTGAGTGAGGACGTCAGCGGACGTGGGCCTTTCAGTGGCTGATATACAGTCGGGAAATACCTTATTTAGACGGTACTTTTATCATACATAATCCGATACTCACGCCCGCCCAATGCCGAAACTTTAATTTTTGTGGGTGGCGAGTGTACTCTGACCTCGCCAAGTCCTTAACATACTCACCACTGGTGCACTTGACTTTCTTTCACTAGTTGAAGTCTACACAAAGCACTAGCTTGACACGATGTCTCGATTCTTCCGTGCAGCCGGTGATTCCGATTCCGATAGCTCTTCCTCTGAGGAGGAGGAGCTCATGTCCAGCGACGACGAGGGACCGAAGCAGGCCGCATCCGCGACCAAGCCCGCCATGTCTCGTTTTTTGAAGAGGGCTGGGAACTCAGACTCTTCTGACGAAGAGTCCTCGTCTGACGGAGAGGAGAGTCAATCGAGTAGCGACGAGGAAGAAACGAAGGCGAAGCCAAAGGCAGGGCGGTTCCTCCAAGGCGCATCGTCAGATGAGGATTCCGACGAGGACGTGAAGCGTGTGGTGAAGAGTGCGAAAGACAAGAGACTGGAGGAGATGGAAGCCACTGGGAAGGCGATGGACAACGCTCTTAAGATAAATGACTGGGTTGCCATCCAGATGGGTATGCCTATTACGCCTTAATCTTTCCCTATATATGTGGGTCTTACATTGTTACGTTGCCTTAGAATTTGAAAAGCTTGGACGCATGGTGCAGCGGCAGCAGAATGTCTCAGAGCCGGTGCCTCCATTCTACCTCCGCACGATCATTAACCTCGAAAACTCGCTCAATGCTGCCGTGGCGAAAGACAAGGAGTCCAAGAAAAAGATGAACGCGAGTAATGCCCGTGCACTCACCGCTGTCAAGCAGAAGGTTAAGAAGACAACGAAGGAGTTTGAGAATGAGCTCAAGCGGTTCCAGGAGGTCTGCCACGGCGTTCAGTTCTTCCCATGCGACTAAGCGTGACTTCGTTCATAGGATCCTGAAGCGTTCGAACGCGAGTATCAAAGTATCATCCTCCCTGAAGTTATCCAGGCTGTAGTGAAGACGAAGAAGCCGAAAAAGGGCGACGAAGAGGAAGAGGAAGATGATGAGTTCACAACTGTGGGCAAGGGTGGCAAGGCCATCCAGTACACTGCAGACAACATCTTCAAAAACCTTCAGGTCATACAAGAGGCTCGTGGCAAGAAGGTCAGGTCATATCACGATCGTATCAAGCAGTGCATCCTCATTCAGATTCCAGAGCACCGACCGGACGGAGCAAATTCGCATCTTGGAAAAGCTTTTGGATGTCTCAGTAACCTCATATCAGCGCATTCGCGTTCTCCTCGCTCTGATTGCTTCTCGCTTCGACTATAACTCTTCCGTTGCTACTCACATGCCACTAGACCTTTGGCTGGCAGCTCAACGGGAGGTCGACCAGCTCATCGCCATTGTTGCAAAGGACGCAGGTTACTCGATACAAGAGACCACAGAAGACTATGATGATCTCGCGGAGCGCTCTCCGGCAACCGAGAAGGATGGTGTTGTTCGCATCCGCGGCAGTGTTATCAGCTTCGTCGACCGCCTTGATGACGAATTCACGAAGAGCTTGCAGAACATCGACCCTCACGGAACAGAATATGTTGATAGGCTTAAAGACGAGAAGGGCTTGTACTGCACGATCTGCCGAGCGCAGGCGTTGTACGAGAAGACGAAACAGGAAGACCCTCTTGGGCGTGTGGTAATGCGCCGGTTGGAGCACATATATTCGAAGGTACACGCGTTTTTCCCTCGCATAGATCCGTTTGACTCAATCTTCATAGCCGGATGCGGTCGTTCTAGCTCTAGAAGCCACTGTCTCAGCGTCGGACATCAAGCCATCCGTTGTTCTTTCGTCTGACGGTCAAACCTCCTCTCTGATCCATTTTCTCTGCGTCCATCTTTACAAGTCCGGCGATTCCCTTCTCCGCACGCGCGCTATGCTCTGCCACATTTACCACTATGCACTCCACAACGACTTCCACACTGCTCGCGATATGCTGCTCATGTCACATCTGCAAGAATCTGTCCACAACGCGGACGTCGCGACACAGATTCTCTACAACCGGACGGTGGTCCAGTTAGGCCTCAGTGCGTTCCGTTGCGGGTTGATCAAGGAATCGCAGGCGACGTTGCAGGATATCTTTGCCACACAGCGTGTCAAGGAGCTCCTCGCTCAAGGTGTCCACCAACAACGGTATCAGGTCCTCACGCCTGAACAGGAGAAGGCAGAACGGCAACGGCAACTCCCTTTCCACATGCACATCAACACGGAACTGCTAGAGGCCGCCTTCCTCGTTTCGAGCATGCTTGTTGAGATTCCTCTACTTGCTAGCATCGACTCAGATGAGCAGAAGCGCAAGGCGATCTCGAAGCCGTTCAGGCGCCTTCTCGACTTCGCCGACAGGCAGGTCTTTACCGGCCCTCCGGAGAGCACGCGCGACCACATCATGCAAGCGAGCAAGGCACTACAGAATGGCGAATGGGAGAAGTGCCGCGACCTAGTCCAAAGCATCAAGATCTGGAGCCTCATGCCCGAGTGCACCGCGGTGAAGGAGATGCTCGCAAAGCGGATCCAGGAGGAGGGTCTCAGGACATACCTCTTTACGTACGCGGCATATTACAAGGCGCTCTCTCTGTCTCTCCTTGCGAGGACGTTCTCTCTTTCCCTCCGTTCTGTCACTTCGATAGTGTCGAAGATGATCTGGACCGAGGAGCTTGCTGCAGCGCTCGACCAGTCTGCGGGCGTCGTCGTTTTCAATCGCGTAGAGCTGACGCGCACCCAGCAGCTCGCGCAGACGCTTGCTGACAAGGTCAATGCGTTGGTCGAGCAGAACGAGAAGTCTCTTGACCAGAAGCTTGGCATTGGTTCGACGTGGAACGAACGTGCGGATGGTGGGAAGGGCGACAAGCGGGGCGAGCAGACGCAGGAAAGGAACCGCCGCGGGGACCGGGCTCGGGGTGGTGTTCGTGGTGAGTCACAACTCTAGCCGACTCATTGCTAGCATATGTTGACTTGGCCTTCGCAGGTGGTGCGCGTGGAGGGCGTGGTGCACGGTTCGCTCAGGGTCTCGGGTCACAGATGGCTGGGAACACGCAAAGAAACCGGTGAAAGTTTCCTGCATGAACTTTCACGATTTCTCTACGGATACATATATTTCGATTCTGCTGTGCGCTCGCATGTCGCCTCTTATGTACTGTACTGTTGTATCGCTAGCATACATACAGTCATATGTGATTATCTCCCTTAGTCGCTTTCTTCAGTGCTGTCTTCGTCGCTCTCGTCTTCAGAGGCTTGGGACTCGGACGTCTCGTGTGCGGTCCAGTCCGAGGCCTCTAGCTTCTCGTTCTTGTAGCTCTCTGTTTGTGGCATGAGCAGGGGTATGAGGAATGCGCGAGAAGCAACTGACCTCCTTGCTGGACCTCATACGCCGGCTGGGTAACACATCGGGACAATTCCGCCTTCGCGTGAACCTTGGTGCCCTGGCCGAGGATACAGCCCTCCAGCTTTACACTGTTTCCGTGCTTTCAGTCTCCGTCTCTCACCGCAAAACCCGAATGTACATACCCCTCACCGATGACGCAGTGGTCGAGAATCACGCATCCGACTACCTTCGCCATCTTGCTGATTACACAGTGCTTTCCGATCACCGACCGCTTGATGCTTGCGCGCTCTTCCACGCGCGTCGAGCGGCCTACCACCGAGTCCGCGGAGATCTGTGCCTTTTGGTCGATGAGCGACCGATTCTCGGGGTCTGATGGGAGCGTGTAAGTCGTTTGGCCGAGGAACTGCAGAGGATGGCGAATTGGTGAGAAATGTCAGGAACAGTACGCGGAGCTAAGATAGAAGAGAAGCGGCACGTACAAAGCGGTTGAGTTCCAGATATGAATGAAGGTTGTTCGCCCGTGAAGCAAAGCCAGAGGAGGCGCGGTGCACCACGAGGCCAACGCGTAGGCTGGGCTCAGTGGCGTCTTCATCATCTTGTTCTACGGGAGATGGGACAACTGATCGTAGATGTTCGTCGTCGAGTTCGGCGCCCTCGGCCGTATGTCTCAGGCGTTGCTTCTGGTTCGGGAGGTGCAACGTCGAGTGCTTAAGTGCCAGCCCTTGCGAGACGCCATTGGTGACGGGGCTGAGGACTTCACGGAAAGACTTCGTGAACTGATAGGTAAATAACACTCTTTCTAGATGCTCACCGTTCCCGTACTTTTCCCGTCGCGTCCGTTGATACTGCGGCTTGCACAGCCAAGGGATGAACTCCTCCCTCAACGAGTCCAGATGCGATTTCTCGCTGAGCGCATCGAGGACGGTCCTTTTGCAGACGTATACGTGAGAGTCTCGGAATCTTGACGAGAGCTTTGTCCGTGGGTATCTGTCCGTTGAATGAAGCGGCGTGCTGCCAGAGTTTGCTCTACTTACTGCGAAAGTAGACTCATGCGCAGCTCATATTCTTCGTTGTTCTTGTCAACATCGTCCGGCGTGTCGACATGTAGCAGCGTTCCTGACCGCTCGTCGAAAACGATGGGGACGTTGGAAGGGAGGATGCCCCATTCCTCAGTGGCGGTGCTCTTATCCGAACGACTTGCCTCATAGAAGCAGGCGGTAGCAATAGAACCGTCGTATGTAGACTCTGTTCGAAATTTGTTGAGTATCTGGCTAAGCGAGAGGCTCGAGGGCGGGACGAAGTCGCAGGAAAGGACAATAAAGTCCGACTGAATACGCGAGGATAGATGCCGAAGGAGTGTGCAGGTTCCGACGGCGAGATCCTGAGTTTGCTCATACGTCTGAAGATCAATCCGAAGGGATGGGAACGATGAGGACCCGTCTGACTGTATGTAATTGGACATGGCAGAACGATGCGAAGTCGGGCAAATGAGCAGAACATCTAGAAAGCACGAGGTGAAAACGTGCATTGACTTCAGCAAAGAAAAATATCATGAAGCAAAAGCAAGCTCATACCAGCTACTCCGGACTTTTCTAACCACGCAAGAGGATATTCGAGCATCGGTTTGTTCGCAATTGGCAGGAGCGCCTTGAGACTTGGCTCATCGCCTTGATTGCTGGTGAGTGGTTGCAGCCTGATATGGCTGCATTAGTGACGTATCTCTTGAGGCACCAAGCATACTACTCATTGCCAAAGCCAGCAAGGATAAGGGCGACAAACTCGCGCGTTACGATCTTGTTAGATGACTCGTCGAAATCCATGGTAAAGTTGCACAACCCGTTTTAGGGATCCAGAGGAACCTAACTTAGATCAGGCGCTCACAGTGACGGATCTGGCGATGAGTCGCTTGGTTCGTACCCTAATACCACGATGTTCATCGACTTGCACTACTTTTTTATCTGAAAGTTTGACATGAAGATGCTCACTGACCATCGTAATAGTCCTAGCTATAGTAGGTCAGCCAAGGTCTAGTCCAGCTCAGGGTCACGACGGTGTTCATGGTAATGCATCATTCACAGCAAATAACTTGGTCTCTCATGGCTTCCTTCATCGTGAGTCCTTAGGACCAATGCGCACGACACAAGCGCATACCATGTGGACCACAGAGAGATTTCTCGGGGTCGTCCGTTGTCACACTATACATATGCGGCGCATCAACCTCGCTGTTAACACTGTGCATGGTGGCTCAAATTAGCGCAGCTTCCGCTCTCTACAGCGGTGAAGTTCTGGCGGGCCCGCCGGACATGCTGCAGAGTTGGTCCTTCCCAACGGGTCAGGAAGTATGGTTCCCGAGCCAAAAACTTGCTTCTCGGGAAGCAGTCCTCATGGCGCGCTGCTCATGTGCACGAGCGTTCAACCCGTTGGTACGAGTTCAAACCCCATGATGCGATGCTTATTGCCACTAATGGCACCCATTTTCACATTCCATCCTTCTCAGTGGGCCGCCAATGGGCATTACGTTGAGCAGAGGATTTGCCGCCATTGTCACAGCGGACAGGACGTCAATCAGCTGCACAGTCGGAAGCTTCAGCGGAGATGTCTCGGGAGGTCTGAAATGGAGCCACCTGGATTCGCTGTGATGTCCAGTGTGTACTGCATTCTGGTGTTTTATATGCGTGGCGTACGGCAGGGAGCCGCTAACCCAACGATTGCCTTCGCCGAACTCGACATGGGTTTCAAGTCCCTCTTGGCCACCGTCATTCTCGCCACTGCTGCGTCTGCTCAACTGTCGGGACGCGTTGGGCCAACGACACCACTGTCCCAGAAAGGTACCATCTGCAACGTCCTCAACTATGGTGGGAGCATCGGATCGAGCGACATTGGCCCTGCAATTACGAGCGCCTTCAACGTAAGTCCATTCCGAGTCGGCTTTTTCCTTCCCTGTGCCGACTCGCTCTTCAACTCGTCTGCAGAACTGTGTCCTGAAGAACGCCGGCTCGACCTTGTATGTTCCCGCAGGTGCCCACGAATTCGCCCGCATCAATTCACGCGTAGTTGACGATTGATACAGGCAACTACCAGATGAAGACATGGGTCGACCTCAAGGGCGGTCATAATTGGGCTTTCCGTCTTGATGGCTTTATCACTCGTGCTGGTGCGTCGTAATATTCTCTGTTCCCTCAGGACTTGATCTCAACAACTCTCAGCAACTACCGGTGGCAACATGATTGCCATCGAAAACGCAAACGACTTCGAGTTCTACTCCGCGAACAGCGCGGGCGGTATCCAGGGTTATGGATATCAGTGTCGCAACACAGGGTAGGTTTCTCCTCGTTGCTGAGTCGGTACCTATGTCGACTGTATGTTTCACTAGGCCACGCTTGATCCGTATGGTCAACTCCCAGAACTGGTCTCTCCACGATCTTGTTCTTGTTGACTGTGAGTGACATGCTACATGTCCGGTACTCCAGCTAACAGTGATGCAGCACCCGTGTTCCATCTTGTTATCCAGTCTGGCCAGAACGGAGAAGTGTACAACATGGCTATCCGCGGTGCGTGTTCCGTATGAAGACTCAAGTAGAGGCCTGAATTCTCCATAGGTGGTAACCTTGGTGGTTCTGACGGCGTTGATGTCTGGGGTAACAACTACTGGATTCATGACGTCGAAGTGACGAATCGCGATGAGTGCGTAACCGTGAAGGTGAGGTTGCCTTCCTACCTCGCTTCTGTCAGTGGCTAACCTCACCGCTTTAGTCGCCCGCCACGAACATTCTCGTCGAGCGCAGTCAGTATCTATCACTACCGTCTATTATTAGAGTACTGATCAGTCTATAGTCTGGTGCAACCAGTCCGGCGGTAGCGCCATCGGAAGTCTCTCCGACGGCACGGCCATCGAGAACGTCCTTTACAGGGACGTCTATACGAATGGTGGGAACCAGGCGCTCATGATCAAGAGCAACAAGGGCTCTGGCTATGTCAGGAATGTACAGTTCCAGAACTTCATCGCGCGGGGGACTGCGTACGGGCTCAATATTGACCAGTACTGGTCGCCTGAGACGCCTGGCCAGGGTGCAGGTGTGCAGCTTCAGAACATCACTTTCTCGGTACAAACCCCTTCCGCATCTTGCTCGTGTGCGAATGACTTTTAATGGTTTGGGTTGTTTCAGAACTGGAACGGGAATGTTGTCGATGGCGTGCAGCGCCCGCCCGTTCAGCTCATCTGTGCAGATGGCGCGCCATGTTTCGACATCAACCTCAACAATGTCAACATGTGGTCGCAGACTGACAAGGCGGTCGTCAAGTGCGAGAGCGCATACGGGCAAGGGGTGTCGTGTATCAAGAGCGGATCGTCGCACACCGCATACGCAAAGGTCACCCAGTCAGCGACGCGCCCACCCGGCTACTCCACCCCGACCACTATGGCAGGCGATCTTGCTTCTGGGTTCGCTACCAATGCTGCGATTCCAACCCCGTAAGTGGCCATTCCAGGATCGCTTCCTTTTTACTCATATGGAATCGCAGGACCATCCCGACATCGTTCTTCCCTGGTCTCCCTCAAATCAGCCCTTTGGCGAGGAACAAGTGAACAGGAGGCTTGGTGTCTACGTGAAGTGTACATATCTATGTAGCACTGTTGATGGATGGCTTGAAGGATACAATACCCCTTGTCGCGAGCCTGGATGTCTTGACGATATTGAAGTTGCGCTCGGGAGTCTCAGCCTGAGCCCAGTGAGGCTGAAATATGGACAGAAGCTGTGTTGATCGGCAGGATGCGCCGGGCCGGGGTCTAGGAATGGGGGGCAGTTTGAGTGAAGTTGTAGTATGCTGGCACAAAATACTGTCTCAGGCTTGTCCTTGCACATCGAGCTCGAACCTCAGACGACTTTCCTCGCGGACGCTCATGTTTCGCTCTGCCGCTCTTGCTTGACACGTATCTCGTATCACTGCTCTTCATGATTCTTTCCGGCTTGGTTCTCAGCATCTCCAGCCTTCTCCATTCACCTCGCCTTCATCCGACCTGCGTTCTTGTCCATCGCCTCACTTGTCCTCGGACTCGCTAGAAGATGCCGCCAGCATCCGTGCATCAGCTCTACCAACGTCTTGAGACGGTAGGCAAGGGCGCATACGGCTCAGTGCATAAAGGCAGGGATCTCCGCACTGGCGAAGTCGTTGCACTCAAGATCATCAACCTTGACACCGAAGATGATGACGTTGGGGATATCCAGCGCGAGGTGGCGCTCCTCACCCAGCTCCGGGATGCTCCTAATGTCACCAAATACTATGGTTGCTATATGGACGGTCCGAGAGTTTGGATAGTGATGGAGTACGCTCAGGGAGGTAGCGTCCGCACCTTGATGAAGGCCTGCAAGGACGGAGTCGTCGAGGAGAAGTACGTTTCTGTCATCATTCGCGAGGTCTTGAACGGTCTCAGCTACTTGCACAAATCATCCATAATTCATCGGGATCTGAAGGCGGCGAACGTCCTCGTCACCTCCACCGGTAAAGTCATGATCTGCGACTTTGGTGTCTCCGCTCTCCTTGTGACAGCCTCCAGCAAGCGTAATACTCTCGTCGGGACCCCGCATTGGATGGCTCCAGAGGTCGCTCATGCATCAGCATACGATACCAAGGCTGATATCTGGAGCTTGGGCATCATGATATATGAGATGATCAAAGGCAGCGCCCCCAATTCGCACATTGTAGACCAGGCGAAGCTCATCCAGCTCATCCCGCGCATGAAGCCACCCAGGTTAATTGAGGGAGAGGGTACCAAGGAGCTACGTGACTTTGTGGCCGCATGTCTGAGGGAATCCCCGAGTGATGTGAGTCACATTTTGGCATGTTGGTATTCTTCCGCTCACAATCTACCTTGCAGCGTTTATCTGCGGATGAGTTGTCTAAGACTAAATGGATAGTCTCCGTCCGCAAGGTCCCTGTTACAACCCTCAAGGACCTCATTCTTCGATATGATGCCTGGACCAAGGGTGGCGGTACTCGTGCAAGCATGGCAGCACCTCTTCCCTGGGAGGAAGAAGAGGAGCGAGAACGGAGGTACGTATTTCCGTCGTTCTCCCCATGGTTTCCAGAAATCAACTCTTACACGGCTCTCAGTGACCCGTCAGGTGCTGCTCTCGAAGACGACAGTCCTTGGGAATTCAACACGGTCCGTAGTCGATCGACATCCAGCCTCGATCGTTTTGAGTCTGATAACTCCCTACTCAATCCGTTGGAAGACGAGACCGCGGGAGGGCAGTCGACAGTTCGTCCGCCAGCTATATCTAGCGTACCAGCTACCTTGCGGAATCTCTTCGACTACGGCGATCTCCCTCCGCCTGACCCTTTCCGTATCCCCACGTTCGAGATGCCCTCGGACAACGTGCTCACCAACCCATCGTTAAACGTTTCTTCCACTCCAGCTCGCGGTCGGAGTCCCTCCTACTCGAGATATTTGACCACTCCTGAGCCTGGAGATGACCCCCCGACAGCAAAGCAATCATCTTTCGTCTTCCCTCCTCGAGACTCTACTCCTCGTTCAAAATCTGCTGGCGGTGAATCAGACGAGATCGAGGCTCCAGTGTCCCCCCTCGAGCGCAAACGGGAACGGCTACCTCCGCTTGGTCCTGGCATACCACGGGCTTTAGCCCCAACACCATCACTGTCAGATGAGGAAGGGAAAATCGCGCCGATCCTATCCTCCAACAAGTTGGTACCCAGTTACCGTGAGGTGAGGTCCAATCGCGGCGTGCCGGACATTGAGATTCCCGAGGTCTCTCCAATAGACACATCGGTGGAAACACGACCTCCTATCGTTTTGTCCACTTCCTCTCCAGAACGGATCACGATCAATCGACCATTCATGAATCGAAAACGGTCACAGTCCAGTGCGCCGGGTCTATCATCCCCGCTCGCTTCCGCCGCTTCCAACTCCTCACCCACTTTTCGAAATCGTGGTCTTCCTACTGCCGACTTCCGTTTCCCTCCAGTTTCTCCTGGTCTCCTCGGTGGGCAGAGAGTCGAGTCTGCCTCTCCCTTGCCTACCTTCCGATTGCCCCACGGACACGACCGAATATCGCCCACACATTCCAGCATATCCACGATTTCCACGATCTCCACCTCCTCCAGTGTCCACCAGACATCACAGTCTCTGGATGCGTCTATTCTACCTAAGCGTCTTGCTTCTCCAGGAGGCTCACTACCCACACCGCCACCGATGATGCGAGCCCGGTCGGCCACAGCGACGACGGAGGCGCATCCCTTTGCCACAGCGCAGAGCTCTATGCTAGGGAGCATGAAGGGGCCCTCCAGACGCCCTAGTCTTCATCGGCTTGGATCTGTACCACCTCTTGACCTACCAATCAGACCATTCGCGAAAGGCCGTGATGAACGGAGTGGTAGCCCTGCAGAGTCTTCATTCAGTACTTCAAATGGTGTTCCTCTACCTGGTTTGCGCGACGTTTTGAAGGTATCGACACGTTTCCGTGTACTACTTACTCATCAGGAGAGTTCACTAACAAGCTATCCCAGATTCCAACGCTTAGCTCTGAGCATAAGCTGGGCATGACCGACCTTCTACCCCCATCCCCCGCCCCGTACCCGATATCCCCACGGCCCACTAGACCACCCAACGGCCTCCCGCAACCGAATTCTGCAGCATCCTCCTCCACGACGTCGCTCAACTCCCTTGCATCACATCCAAATCTCTCCTCCACAGACCTCCGCCTCATGTCTTCCGACACATCCTTCACATCACACTCACGATCTCTCTCCCTCGGTGGCTCGCAGTCGCTGCCCTCTCTCCACTCTGATGTCCTGCTCGGACCACCAATCCGACCACTCGACCTTGGCCCATTGATGCATTCGCACGAAGCCACGCACGCCGAGCTTGCACGGACAGTAGACGAATTGCAGCAGTGGATGTCGGTCATCGAGGCGGGGCTTGCGCAAATGCTTGATAGGGCTACGGACGACACGATCGAAGAAGAGACGGAGGACGGGGTCGTGTTCGACCAACGGAGCATGCACGACCGTGATGTCAGCGCGTCGCTTTCCCTTCCGGACGTTCGGACAGCTACCCCCGGTTACTGCCCGGTGCCGGTCGCCTTTGAGTAGCCCGGGGTTCATGTTGAGTTTTTATAGCGCTGTTCCTTTTCCTTCTCTGAGTCTCCCTCCCTCTCCCGCCCCTACTTATACGATATCTCTGCATTGTCGCATTCGTGCTCTAGAGACATTATTGCATGTACACTACACATCACAATAGGGCTTCTCTACACCCTTGTACCCTTATCGCATCCGTAACCGGCTGGGTGATATGCGTCCTCTTTCCTTCATTACAAGGAATCATGCTTCTCCAGGTATTCGACAATGGTCTGTACAGCATCTTGCACGGTGCACCTATCCGTTCTGATGTGAACGTCCGGATCCTCGGGCGGCTCGTAAGGGGACGAAATGCCAGTGAACTCTGCGAGCCACATATCCGCCAACCTGTTTCCACCTCGGTGGGCTCGGACCACCGTCGCCGCCTTCTTGCTCACCTTGTATCTTCCCCTCCCTCACCAGCTTGTACAGCCCCTTGGGATCGCGCGCCTCAGCGACCTCGAGCGGCACATCAACAAACACCTCGACGTATCCAAGCCCCGCGCGGGCGTGCAGCGCGCGGGCCATCGCGCGTCCCGCACGGAAGGG
>KN049993.1:107745-121705 GCA_000743315.1 Lignosus rhinocerotis TM02
GCGAAGAGCCGCGCGACCTCGGCGACGCGCCGCACGTTCTCCGCATGCGAGGCGCGGTCGAAGCCGAGGTCGCGCGTGAGCCCTTGGCGGAGGATGTCCCCGTCGAGGCAGTAAGCGGGGTGGTCCGTCCGGAGGAGGTGCTGCTCGAATGTGCACGCGGTCGTTGTCTGTGCGGCGAGAGGGGGGAGGGGCGAGGGAGGGAGAAATGTTGTTTTTGGAGTCAGAGGGTGATGGGGTGATGGGCAGAGAGGGGGAGGAGTGAGGCTCACCTTGCCTGCGCCGCTGAGGCCTGTGAACCAGATGGTGAACGCCTTGTTCCCCTGCTCGAGGAGCTCTGCACGTTCGCTCGCACTCACTGCGCCTGATGCATGATGGCAGTAGGTGATCAGACTTGTATTTCTGTGTCCGAACAGAACCGAACGCACCTGGGTGGAACGTGTGCTGTTCCATTGCCAAGTGTCACTGTCCATATACTGTTCGAGCGTTGCAGATGACTCGTCCACTGCGGTTATAACGGTCACGCACCGGCAGGGCCTTGACCCAGTACCCTGTCATGACCAGCGGCGATTGAGCGCACCACACATCCACATCGAGAATAGCATGCGCGCAGGTCGAATATCCCTCTGTCAAAGAGCGAGTCATGCCCCATGATAGTTGCATGTTGTATGAAGTCTATAGTGTCTGCCTATTTGTACATACCAAAGACCCAACAGCGGACGTGCGATATAGGTATGTGATGCAATAAATTAGAGGCTACAGTCAGATGAAGTTCTTCTCCGTGAGGTAGGCGGTGATGCGGCGCACGGCCTCCGTCACGTCGCACTCGTCGGTCTTGATATGGATCTCAGGCGACTCAGGTGCCTCATACGGCGCAGAGATGCCAGTGAAGTCTGTTTCGAGTGAGAGAGAACGTCAACGTTGGCAGGCGATGGAAGGCGATGGCAACGCACCCTTGATCTCTCCCGCCCGCGCCTTTTTGTAGAGCCCCTTCGGGTCGCGCTGCTCGACGACGCTCAGGGGCGCGTCGATGTACACCTCTAGGAACGCGAGGCCTGCCTTCTCATGCAGCTCGCGCGCGACGGCGCGGTCCGCACGGTACGGTGAGATGAACGCGGTGAGTGTGATCGCGCATGCATCCGTGAAGAGTTTGGAGACCTGCCATGAGCGTTCAGAATCATTTCATGTACTCCCTTTGTCGCTCTCAAATATCCATTAAAGGGAGGATTGAGCCAAAGGCCAGGGTGTGCAGTGCACCAAGGGGCGGCGCGGTATAGTGAAGTAAGAAAAGGGAGGATAACGCACCTCGCCGATCCTGCGGATGTTCTCGTTCCGTGACTTCTCGTCGAACCCGAGGTCCTTGTTCAGCCCGAATCGAATGTTGTCCCCATCGAGCCGGTACGTGAACTTGCGCAGGTGGAGGAGGTGCTGCTCGAGCGCGCACGCAATTGTCGACTGTAGGGGGGATTAGTGAGTAGCTACTATCGTACGCTCTCTCGATGCTGCGATGGAGTCACCTTCCCGCTCGCGCTAAGCCCCGTAAACCAGATGGTAACTCCCTTCTGGCTGAGCAGCTTTGGGCGCTCCTCCGCGCTCACTGAGCCTTCACAAAGTCCGCGCGATCATGGAACGTATCAGCCATGGGAGGTCGCACCTTCGCACAAGCGAGCCTCACCTTGGTGGAAGGTGATGTTGGTGGACATCGCAGACAGTTTTACACGAGAACGTATAAGCGAGGGGAGGGTGGGGAGGATTTCCTGGGCTTGCGGGCTGCTTGCGCCATGATGGTGTGCGGCCAAGGTGTTTAAGTACAATGAGCGCACGTGATGGCCTCTAACACTCCCTCACGTCGCGTGTTGCGCTCAGCGAATCGCGCGTGCGACAATTCGAGAGCATTATTCAGCCCTGGATTGAATTCCAGATTCCTGCCAGACAGTCAGATGGCGAGCCAATAGATACACGGAGGTATGTGCAGCGTGCGCGCGGACGGGGGCAGTGAGACGTGTTGCATCGCGGAAGCTGTTACAGGTTCGTTACAGGTGGCGTCTGACTGGCTGTTGTCGCCGGTAATTAACAGGTACGTCATGCAATTGAAGTACATATGCGGCCAATGGGGATGCATGGTAATAACATAGTGCAATAGCGGTGGGGAAAGCGTACAACTAGTCAGGCGGGCGGCGTCGTGGGGGGCTGGGAGCTGGAGCTAGAGCTAGGGGGTGCAGAGGTTGGTTGGAGGAAATCTCATGTAGAGTGAATTAAAGGGGAGCGCTTACGGCTGGTGCAACCGACCGCAAACCCAAAGCACTATTAGCTGGATCGCGTCTGTCACCTGTTCCGTGGGGAGCGGCTGATCTACGGGGGGACAGTGCATGAAGAGCACGGGCGTGGGCTTGGGAGGCGTGCTGCGTTCTTTGAACTTCTCTTGGGGGGCGATGCCTCTCTTCGCTTCCGCCAGCGAGCAGTAGAACATGTAGTCGCACAGATAGTGGCCGGCATCCATTGAGGAGTAGACCTGTTACGCCGGTGTGGTATCAATCAGTCATGTGAGTAATGATCAAGTTGGAGAGATGCACAAGACGCACGTCAATGCCACTCTCCTTCAAATGAACGATTAGCTTCGGTACATCCACATCTGTCGATAGTTCGTCCGCGAAGGTCTCGTATCCCTTACCGAAACCGCGATTCGGCGTTTGGGGAATGTCAACCGCCTCCACGGGCTCGGGAACATTCCCGTGGGGAACATGCAAGAGGGTTCCGTTGCCTACCAGCGCTCGCTCCATGCGAGCTAACTCGGCTTCAGCGGTATCGCCCGTGGTGTCTTTAGGCAAGTGCACGATTGGGGCATATTCATTATTGGCATCCTTCATCCTATAACCGTTTTTGTGGCCTAGTCGCTCAATCCGGAGGGGGCCGCGACCAGCAACGCCGACATGAAAGATGAAATCGTAGCCATTAGCAGGAGGAGGAGGAACCGCAAGATTGGGGTCGTTCGGACGGGGAAGCGCTGGTGGACGACCGTGAAGTCCTGGAACGGTACTTAATACGGCTTGGTAGGAAACGGGAACTTCAAGGGCAGTGATATGAATCTGCTGGGGACGGCGAAGAAGCTCTTCCATCTCGTCGGTAATAATCGCAGACTGATCACTCGGCAGAGGGATATCTTTGGAAGGGTCGGTGTTGAGGATGGTGTTGTGGAGGGGTTTGACTGCAAGCCATGAAGGATTCTCTTTGTACTTGCCAAATGGCTAGAAGGGTAGTGCATACGCGGCCATGAATGGGGTTCAGAGATGTAGGGAACAATGGTTGACTCACTCCGAAGCCAGTTATGAGTACACGGAGAGCGTTAGGGTCAATACCATCCGTAGCGTGAACAATAGGCGGCATGTCGGGACGACGATATGAAGGAGGGGGAAAATGAGATGTCTTGGACCGCAGGAGGAAAGTCCAAGTGGTGGTGGGTAGTTGGAAGGAGGGAAGTAGAGAGGATGGAAGTTATGAGGAAGAGAGAGCCGGTTTTCGGAACGGCGACAATCGATAGAGTTATGAGGAAGAGACAGCCGGGTTTCGGAACGGCGACAATCGATGCACAGTGAGCCTGAGTGAGGGCGAGAGCGCTCAGCTCAGTCCGCCTGCCCGAGGTGCTGGTGAACCCAATCTGCTCCGCAATTCGCAGTCATCATGAACACCTTAGCCTTCATCTCCGTCTATCGACCCCCCGACTGCAAGCCATTCACATACGGTCCACATAACAACATTCTATGCCGCGACTTACGTGGAATTCTGTCTTTACCTGATTGCTCCAAGGCTGCCCAGAGCACGTGATTGACGCGTCCTCGCGTGTCCCCGCGTCTGTTTCGCGTCTTGCGTTACTCTCCCCTCACAAGTCTATTCGCTCTTGTGCTCACCTCTTCGTCTTCAGCTTACTTGAATCGTGTCCAAGGAATGGAAAAGAGCCACAAAGGTGCGTCGCTTCACGTCTTCCGGGTCATACTAGTCTGATGTCAGTCATATCAATTGCTGAACACGCTCCCCTGGCCCAACAGTTACTTGGTATGTACAAGCGAGGATTCTTATTGAAAACGCTATTCTGACGTGACTTTTTGACGCAGTCCTGCATGCTCTAAGGTCGTCCTTGAACGCGACATCAATGCCCATCTGGACAACAATTGCTCCAACGATCACCACACGACTGCGTCAAGTACGCAGAAGGGTAAGATGTCACAAGCCTCGATCACCTCTCTTTTCACTCCATCGGGAAAGGGAGCCCACACGTTGCAACCCGCGTACTATGCCCAGTCGTCTACATCAACATCTGGTCTAACACGCAAACGGAGCGAGGCCGACAACGTTTCTCCAGACACAACTCCGCTCAAGCGACCAAAAATCACCCCGTCCACTCGTTTGCAGTCTGCAGCACCCCTCGCGGAACGTCTTCGCCCGCGCTCGCTAGACGAATTTGTCGGTCAGCCTCACCTGACGGAACCGGGTTCACTACTCATGAGCCATCTTGACCGTGGTGTTACTGGCAGTATTATCTTCTGGGGTCCTCCAGGGTAAGTTCTTTGTTTTTCATTCTTACGTGTTTGTTGCTCTTCCGAATGCCTTATCGATATCCTGGTAGCTGTGGGAAAACAACCCTCGCCCGGTTACTTGCGAACCGTACGGATGCCGTGTTTAAAGAACTCAGTGCGACCGACTCCGGCATTGCCGAAGTTCGTGCCGTCGTCGAGGAAGCAAAGAGCCTACTTGCATTCAGAGGCAGGTAATTACCAATCTGAATGCACCACGTTCCTTCGAGTCTTATTTGCTACCGGCTAGACGGACTGTTTTGTTCCTGGACGAAGTGCATCGATTCAACAAGGCTCAGCAGGTAAGTTGCTTCTCGAGTATACTGTCTGTGTTCTGCTCTTCACACATCCAATAGGACATATTCCTTCCATTCCTCGAACAAGGCCACCTACAGGTGAGCGTTATCCGCATATGACGTGCACATGTTTGCTGACTTCCTCTAGTTGATAGGTGCAACAACTGAGAACCCGTCTTTTCGTCTAACAAGCGCGCTGCTCAGTCGATGCCGGTGAGCCAAGCGGGACAGGGCACCGTCTGTCCTTTTTTTGAGCTCACGATGTGTCATAGCGTGTTCGTCCTCGAGAGGCTAAGCGACGACGACATTAAGACCATTGTCACACAAGCTATCCAGCGCGTGTCCGAACAGAATCCCACCACGACTTCTCTGCCTACTCCGTCGCCCAATGACCTGCACGCAATTAACGTTGATGTTGATGACGCCTTCAGTGACGTCGCGAGCTCACAGCCAGACATCGAGGAACCCCTCACGCTCACTCAGCCTTCTTCGACCCAAGCATCCACGGCTTCCGCCGGCTCCTCAACTGGATCTGCATCCGACTGCCCCGCATACCCACACCTCACTCCCAAAATCCTCTCCACAATCGTCTCGCTATCCACTGGGGACGCACGTACAGCGCTCTCGCTAGTCGAGCTCGTCCTCTCCGCCCCAACGGACTCCGATGAGGGAAAGCTCCTCGCTGCACTCCGGCGCTCCGTCGCGACCGCGTACGACCGCGGTGGGGACAGTCACTACGACATGATCTCCGCGCTTCACAAGAGCGTGCGCGGGAGCCAGGGCAGCGCCGCTCTCTACTGGCTCGCGCGCATGCTCACTGCCGGCGAGGACCCGCTGTACATCGCGCGCCGGATGGTCGTCTGCGCGAGCGAGGATATCGGACTCGCGGACAACCATGCGTTGCCTCTGGTACGTCCGCCTTTCCCGTCTTCCCGTTCTCCCTTCTTCCCTGCTTCGGGAAACATTCACATCTGATTCCCTGGGTTTGAGCAGGCGATGGCTACGTATCAAGCGTGTCAGGTTATCGGCATGCCCGAGTGCCGCATAAACCTCGCCCACCTCGTGTCGTACCTCTCCGAGGCCCCCAAGTCGACCCGCGCGTACTCGGCCTACAGCAGCGCTGAAGAAGCCGCGAAGCTCGATCCCTCAATCCCCGTCCCGCTCATGATGCGCAACGCGCCCACGCGGCTCATGAAGGACCTCGGGTATGCGCACGGCTACCGGTACAATCCCGAGTATGCGTACGTCCTGTGTCCTGCACGTGCACGTTATCAGCCGTTTGCGAGACTGACATTGTGGTGTGATGCGACAGGCATCCTGTCACAAACGATTATTTGCCGATACAATTCCGCGACGATGTTTTCCTGAAGCCAGAAGACGACAAGTCTGATAAGGT
Source organism: Lignosus rhinocerotis TM02 (assembly GCA_000743315.1). Taxonomy (NCBI): domain Eukaryota; kingdom Fungi; phylum Basidiomycota; class Agaricomycetes; order Polyporales; family Polyporaceae; genus Lignosus; species Lignosus rhinocerus. The sequence goes on from KN049993.1 coordinate 114,003, forward strand.
ATGGGATGAGGATGCACTCCGGCGATGGGAGCTCGAGGAAAACGGTGGACGGCCTTGGTCAGGACGACCCGCAGAAAACTCTTAGAATGAGCTCAGCACGCCTCTAGCTTGGATGATCTTGCTCTGTGCTTTGTCCTCTTGCTTTGCTGCTCATACATGATTTGCTCTATCTGTACATACTAGCTTGGATCGCTCGTGATTGATATGCTCCAATGTACCAAAATGGACTCTGGGAACTGTACTGTATATGATTAATTATAATGTACGAGGCATGCGAGATAAGAGAGGTCATGATGCACGAGATTCACAAGAAACGATGAATGCTACTTCCACATGTTGCCTCTGCAGTTCTCTGCGCCACACTGGCACTTGACATAGACAGCTCCATTGTAGACCTTGGATGTGCCCTATTCCCATCCCCCATGTCAGCAAAACAGCTCAAGAAGATTGAGAGCTGCACATACACCGTCACTGTCATCATCCTCATTCAAGTCATCCAAATCTCCGTCACCAAAGTAGGAGAAGCAGATCTCTTCGTAGGGTTCTACATCTTTCTTGGTGAAGATGGTGAGCAGGGGCTTGTCCAAGTTAGCTTCATTGATGTAGGCAGCGACTATGACACAGTTGGGATCACAGCTGTGGTTCTAGGGAACTTATGTCAGCATGCATGCCTTTACCTTTTTGATAGTTGCAGCTTACCAGGTATCTTGTGAACTGAAGTGACAAAGCATAAGCAGAGCATCCTCATTGACCTAGGAGGAGAGATTGCTCACATTCCCGGCATGATATGCATCAATACAATATGGCACTTGATTGTGACCATGGTCTTGATTGAGATAGTAGAAATCTATGTCAAAGAGATATGTCCTCCCAAACTTGTTATAGATTCTGCGCAGGTTATGAGCAGGTCTTCTTGCATAGTATGAGAGCATGCACTACTTACCTCCCTCTGGCCTCCCCATCAGCGTCCAAGAGATACTCCCCAGCATATACTCCAATATAGCTGTTGGCTGGAATTTTCTTGGAACCAGCAAAGATTCCTGAGGACATGTGAGCCGCAGTTTAGACCGCCACCACAATAACAGTGGATATTTACCCCATCCCTTATTCGGGGTCTTCTGTATTGAGATTTCATGCTGTCTACCATGCTGTATGACCTTATACAAGATGAGAGAATGGTAGTGTCCAACTCTGAAAGATAACATACTCGGTTGGGGCAGTCATCTGAACATCCACAGTTCATGTTGCACTCAAAGATCGGATACTCGTTCGCCCGAAGCCTGCCCCTTTTGTCATAGATAAAACCAGACCCTTGCCCCCAATACTTCTTCTGTTGCTTAATGCACGAGCATGTCTTTGACATCGGATCGCATGGGCCAATGCACCCGCATCCGTCGAGTATATCGTAATCAGGCTTCGGTACCCCTCTTCCGTGCCACATGAGGTTGGAATAGTAGAACTCGAGTGGGGGCGTCGGCTCGTCGTCGACCTCGTTGATGATGCGGATGGGCGGCGCGTCCGGCTCGTCTCCAGCAGTGTTAGCGCAGATTTCCGCCTCGAAAATGAGAACCTGCATGTTGCCAGCTTGCCTTGCGAAAGCACTCAACGCATTCAGACAGTCGTGCAGATCGTGAGGGATGTTCTCGGCGAGCTGCGTGATAGGCGCGTGTTCCTTCGCAATCCGCCGCTTGTCCTTCCTCCAAGACAGCGCCCCGAAGCCAGCATCCTCGAATGCTTGCGCGATGTTGTTTCGAGGGTAAGGGATTCCGCCGTGCGCTACGATGTCCTCTTCGCTGGAGGTCCGGATGTATGGCTCGCGACGACGGATGCGACCTCGAGGCTGGTCAGCTTCATCGAGAGGCTCGACCGAAGAACTTGCGGAGCTTGAAGATAGACGGACAGAGCGGCGAGGACCGGATGACGCATTAGATGCCGCCTGACTACGCATCCGACGGCCAGTGGGCGGAAGGACAGGGTGATCGTCCTCCTCTTCCATCTATATACACCGCACATGTCGAATCACACGGTCATTGCAATTGACGAGTATATCTTACACGTACCTCATCATCGACAGAGTCAGGAGTACTAGGATAGGTGAGATGGTCAAGGCATTCTGGTTCCTCCGTTGTGTCTGTGTGTTCTTCGGTGGGCGAGCGAGGAGGATTCACATCACGGTCCGGAGTCTCCATAAATGGCATGGATGACTTAGTCGTACTAGTATGCTGCACAGAGGGTATACCGGACATAGGTTGTGAGGATCGCACAACATTGCGACGCGGCAAAACAAGCTTCGAAGATGTCTGGGAGGTAAGTGCAGGAGTGAGAGGTGCGGAACTCGCTTCTGGAGAGGACGCGTGGGAAGGCAAGACGCTTTGAGTTGCGCTCGCCGAGGCGGAAAACTGACTCCACGGCCGCGGAACAGAGATTCTTGGGTTTTCTGCCAACGTACTGACCCTCCGCATGTTTCTCGGAAGAGGAGGAATCCGGATATTCTCTTTGATCGGTGAATGCTGCCCAAACTGCGGAAGATGTTGAGAAGACGCGAACTTGCGGATAGACCGGATAGCAGTCAGGTCAATAGTCTTGACAGGCTGTGGAGTGGCGGCGGGAGCTGTAGAGACTGGTGGCACGGAAGACGGGGCTGAATGCTATTGTCAGTTTGGGTCATGGGAGAGATGCAGTACCACTACCTTGTGTGCTTGCTGGCAATACCTCGTTAGGGACAGCTACTGTTTCCAGGAATGTCTCATCGTCCGAATTCGTGAGATCAATCGGATTCTGGAGTGCATTTGCATTCATAGCATTCCTGATGATCTGCGAGAGTGACTTCCCCAGTGGGATAGACGAGCGGATCTCGACAGACGGAGGATCACTTCTAGGATTATCAGCCTGTGTGCAAATCTCAGTCATGCCCCGATACCGCGATCGAGATGGTTCACATACTAGGCTCATAAATGGTAGGAGGCTCTTCAGGAAGAGCCAGGATCGGCTCTCTTTCCCGAGCAGTGGTTGGAGATACAATGGCTGCCTCCGAAAACGTCGACTTTGATGCATCATAAGAAGTGGGCAGCGATAATGTCGAGGTCTGTTCTCTGTGGTTGCCCTTTACCTGCTCCAGACTCCAATCCGGTGCCGGTGAAGGTGCTTGCTCCGTGTTTACAATGAGCTCTATTGGAAACTCTCGCGAGGTTGGCGCGGCAACATCAACGGGTTTCTCGGATGGCGTAGCTAGCCTGGAGGGAATTTTCGGTATTTTCGGCGGCGTTATCGGGGAAGCTCGCACAGATGTGACAAAGCCGATTGCAGTACCTGCAGTACTTTGCACCCGAGACTGTTCCTTCGCCCATCGCTTTCGTGACTGTCTCAACACGCTGCTGAAAAACCCGTCTGAACCAGCATACAACGCTCCACGCATCCGCAAACGTGGGCCAATAACTGAACCATATTTCGGCGCACGAGGCGTCACAGAGCGCCGAGACGCTGAGAGATGGTGTTCATTTGCGAAACCCATCTAGAAGTATATGTGGACTCACCAGAAGGAGTCGCAAGGGTGTTCGCAGAGAATGAGCCGGACGATGCGGGTTCGCCAAGATCCCCTGCGGGAGTGGCCGTGATTGCTAGATCTTGTAAGCGTGGGTCCAGTATTGAAGAGACTGGGCTGGCAGTCTCGGCGCGTAGTGGATCAACCGCATGCTGGATAGGTGCGGCAGGGGAGGTACGGGTGGAAGGAAGCTTGAGACACGATGGCGCGGGTGGCACCCTATCGTCGTCTGAATCGTCCAAGACAATCACCACATTCGCAGGGAGTGGGACGCGTCTTTTCATTGTCGTTCGACACGGTAGGGTTTTCCTGGCCCGTGTAGGCGGCTTCTGAGTAGGGGCCGCGGGAGGTTGTAATTTATGAGGTGGCGCATCTTCATAGTCGCTATCCAGAATCTCGATAATTTCTGGGGAGGGCGGCTGTGCAGGCGCAGATATACAACGACGTGCAGTCGCCTCTTGTATTACTAGTAAGTGTCCGTATAGAGTGCAAATTTGTACGAGAAGCATACGCGGAGGGAGCTCGTCGTCTTTTTTAAATGTGGCGGCGCAATCTGCTGATTTCTGTGCATCTAGCCGTTGTAGTCCTGGATCGTGTTGACGAGATGCAGTTATCAATTTTGAGCGATTTGATGTAGAGGAAGGGTCGCCGCGGGAGCTCGCAACTACTTACAGATCGGTATCAATTCATTTGGGGCACTATGATAGTGACTCACTGCGTGTGCTTGGGACTTGCCCAGTTGGTTTTTTGTTCTGTTTTTCCTCGGTCTCGTGTGCTGTATTCTGTTGTCCCCGCTGCCTGTCAAGTGCACCAATATCGAGCGTCTGTCTGCGTCCGCGCGCCAAGTCAAGAGGAAGGTTAGGGGCAAGCGCAGTGGAAGGGGGCGGTCGGTGTGTTTGACTCAAGCGAGTGGTGATGGTAGAAGGAGGGGCAGGGACTTTAGTATTTGCGAGTGCAACACCCCCTTCCTCAGTATTGATAATTCTGCGCTTCTTCCTCTTCTTCGGTCGCGGGAACTCGTCCTCATCATTATCTGACAGTGGACGTCTTGGGTGGGTAGAAGTAGTTGGTGTAGTTGTGCGGGGTGCTTACCAATGCATGTGAAGCTGGTTACACAGGAGAAGAATGATTGTACATACCTGAATTGAAGATCCGTGAACTAGAGTTTGACCCTCCCACATTCCCCCCACTAATCATACCACTGGGTCCAGCGACGTCCTGAGTCCGAGTTGGTAGTGGAGGTCGGTGGGTATTTGATGCCATTCCGTCTTGAGAGCTTTGGCCTTGTAGTTCGTCTTCCGACGGCGCTGCAGAGCTGGAGGAGTGTTCTAGGGTATCATCAGGCGGAATATTGACCCAAATTAAGTACGGCAAGCGCACTACGACTGACCTCTCAGTACCGTCCAACCGGGAATCGAGGCATGGCGCATGACGTTCAATCTAGTCGCGCCCCAGTCTGGTTGCAAGTAGAGGTCCAAGAGTTAGCAGACGAGTAAGATTCAGACCACAGACTTGTTCATCTCATAGTACGGGGAGCCGGAAGTGGCGAAGTCCTCAATCATCATGATCCTCATGAATCACGCCACTGGCGCTTCACCCCGCGGAAAGGGCAATGTGGTCACTGTTAGTCACAGTGAGTGATCCATCACTCAACCATCTCACTAACCGCGGATTCTGCCACAGACAAGGTTCAATCAAACAAGGCCTCCACAGACACTCTTCCTGGTTGGACATTGTGTCCTGGGAAGTGTTCTTTGGTGAGCAGAAGTTCCCTCTCGGATACAGAGCAGGGACCAGTCTAGGCACATCATGGCGCACACCACTGGGGGTGCATCTGTACTATCGTTCTTTCTTCCGGACTGTTCCAGTACTTACCAGTACATTCTACAATGTTCTGGATAGTTCCAGACCTTATGTCTGACTCATGCATGGTGCTCATTTTTGCATCATATCACACCATCCTTGCATCACCATTGCATATCCCTCTTATTCATCATTTTATGGTTAACATGTGACTGCTATCTATGCTTACTCAGCTGCCTTCCCCACATCTATATATATATTGTGGAAGGTGTATTTATAGTTATCTTTCTACTTTTTCTACAGTACTTAGTAGATGAGGTAAGGACTTAAGTAGTATGTAGATTACCCAAGCCCAGACCATACTTTCATGCTAAGATTAGAGCACTATTGTCTTCATACCTCACTTCCCTACTATCAGTACCTTTGTTCTTGCAGTTCTCTCTACTCTATTGTCTTTCAGACTTCTTATTCTTGCGGTACATAGTTTCATCATTCTTACCCAGGATTCCTAGCAAATGTACGCAAACAGTTACATGGTCTGTGCACACATCTCCCTGGGTATAAGTAGATACTTAGATGTGTCCCTAGCCCTCATCTCAACTTCTTTGGTCTTTGGGGATTAGGTGAGCTTTGTATTCTCAGTAGCATATAATGCTAAATTTGGTCTTTAGGGACTAGTTCTGTGTGATTGATATTACATCTCACCCTCTGCTAATGCAAACCAATACTGTGAGTCGATTGATCACCCCTATACCCCTCACCCTTTCCAACTTCTATCTTTGTGCTGAGGTTGTGTTGGTGTCGACAATGCCCTTTGTCGGGCATTGCGTGTCTAAGAGCTTGTCTCTGTGACAATCACCAAGCTCACAGCTGCTGTCACTGTGCTCTCTCAACATGTTGCAGTGATGCCCGTACCACTAGCACCCCATGTCATGACTGTGTCCCCAGGATGCTATCATTCCCCTTCCCCATGCAGCACCATCTAGTTTATTGTCCTTTCATATTGTTCTCTCCCATTGTTGCCTCCCTTATTGTTCATGCCCCCACAGCTGTCATGACCCCCTCCTGGGACCCCCATCATTTCCCCTTTCCTGTGCAGCACGTCCAGTCTATTGTCCCTTCTTATTATTCTTTCCCATTGTCTTTCCTTTCCCCTGTAGCACAGTGTTCACTCTTGCATGCCTTGGACCTTATTATCCTTAGCGCTTATTGTTTGATGTACATATATACCGCTTCGCTGGCAGCCTGGAGACTCAGTTTCGACCTCTTGTCTCCAGGTAAGCCCCCTGTACTTCCCTGTAGACAATCACTCAATATACCTTGTCTCCAGCCCTGACCGTTGAGCCTAGCTCTGCTCTCGCTGCACAAGAGCCAGTTGTCACCCCTGCTTGTCTCGTGAGTCTCCCTCTTTCCTCAACGCTCAGTCGTGACATTAGGTCGAAACTCTCACATAAGCACTGGTGAGCACATCCCTACTCCTTCATTCTCTTTTTCCCCTGCGCTCCCCACCCTGGACCCTTCCACCCTCCCATGCTTCCAATTCCAACACGCGTACCATGGGAGAAGCCATGCCAATCAGTACTGGGACAGCGTACAACAGCACTGGTACATCTGCGAACAACAACCGTGCCCCAATTGCGGCAGAATTGTGTCAAGACATTGTACGAGCCCACCACGATGCGCCAATGGCAGGCCATCCCGGGCAGTGGAAGACGGTTGAGCTCATCGCTCGCAACTACTACTGGCCTGGCATGGTAGGCTTCATCAGGGAATACGTCCAGACCTGCGACACCTGTCATCGTGGCAAGACTTCGCATGTGAAACCCTATGGCCCCTTGCAGCCGAATGAAGTGCCAGAAGGGCCAATGCAAGTGCTAACAACGGACTTCATTGTAGGCCTCCCCAAGGTGACGGTTGACGGTATTGCCTACGATGCAATCCAGGTCATGGCTGACCGCCATAGCAAGATGGTGCACCTAGCAGCAACGGACGAGTCAGTGGATGCAGACCGTGCGGCGTGGCACCTGATCCGGGACCAAGTCCGCCTGCATGGCATACCATGAAAGATCATCTCCGATCGTGGCCCGCAGTTCTCCAGCAAGCTATTCTGTGCAGTGCTCCAAGGACTCGGTGTTGAGAGTGCACTCTTCACGGCATACCACCCACAGACCGACAGCCAGTCCGAACGCTGGAACCAGAAGATTGAAGTGTACCTTCGGATCTTCTGCTCAAGGCGACACGATGACTGGGTCAAATGGTTGCCCATTGGGGAATTTGCATTCAACTCCCACACACACTCAGCCACTGGTCACTTGCCCTTCTTCCTCATGTATGGGTACCAGCCAGAGTTCCACATTCT
>KN049993.1:123364-200432 GCA_000743315.1 Lignosus rhinocerotis TM02
TATACATCTCTAGACTACTGTGGAATTTGGCTGCGCTGCAAATGTGCAGTTAATGCACAGTAAGTGCACAGTAATGCACAGTATAGTAAATGCACAGTAAGGCACAGTAGAGTAATATGTACATTCTCCAGAGAATGACAGGTACGAGCCAGAGCCCTAGTAACCAATTGAAGACTTGTGACACTTGAGCTAAGTATATGTGTGTGAACTTACAGTGACAATCAACTGCACACACTCAGGATAGAATTGAGGCTGGTTGGAGGTGTGGATGGCAAGGAGCTATGACAGAAGTTGGCATGGTGTTGGGATGATGCATGATGGGGAACTCACCTCGTGACGGATGAAGTGCTCGCCAGAAGGGAGCGATGCGGGTATCGTCGAAGTCCAGCTGCCAGTCAAACAGTATCAACATACTTTCAGATCGCAACATCAACTTGAAGTGAGGGCGACCTGTTGTTGTTATTGACGAGCTGACCCTGGGCCCACTGGCCGTTCTGAAGATCGCCAGAGATCAGACCGCCTTGGTCAATCTTGAACTTATCTCATAAACCCAGATTAAGAACTGCATAATAAGTGAACATAGAGACACTTACCCAGTTTAGGGACGACGGCGTCGAGGTCGTGCACGCACCGTTGCATCTGGCCATGTAGACCTTCCTCGGTTGGCCCGTTGCGAGTGTGCGACGACGTTCCGTTCTGCTGTGCCTGGAAAATATATAGGATGTATCTCGGATTCAGTAGAGACACACGCGATGTGTTGCGATGGTTCGGACATCACGAGCAAGAGATATGGTCAAAACGGGGAAGGACGGGTGGTTATAAAAGCTACTTTACAACTGCACTAGACCAGAAATGGATGCATATCACCCCGAGAAGCACATCGCACATAATAGGGCCGATGGTGTGCGGACATTGGCTGGATATGTATAAAGATTAGATCTCACAGGCCACAAGCATGTCGTAGGTGTCCCACTCGCGCTGGGTGCTGCTCTGCCCGGTGGGCGTGTTGCAGGGCACGAAGCTACAGCGACGTTCCCTCAGTCAATCGCAACAGGTGCGTGCGAAGTTGCTCAACGAACCCGTTGTAGGTCTGGCCGTTTATGGATAGCTCAAGACACCGCCGTAGGCGATGACCTGGCTGGTACCGAGTGCGAGGGTAGCGAGCGCGGCAGAGAGGAGCATGTTTTACGGGCTGTCTAGCGCAAAGAAAGTTTCTGGCGACGGAGCAGGGTTTTTTACACATGCGGTGCACAAGGTATGCCTGGTCCTCGGTTGGCCCGTTGCGAGTGTGCGACGACGTTCCGTTCTGCTGTGCCTGGAAAATATATAGGATGTATCTCGGATTCAGTAGAGACACACGCGATGTGTTGCGATGGTTCGGACATCACGAGCAAGAGATATGGTCAAAACGGGGAAGGACGGGTGGTTATAAAAGCTACTTTACAACTGCACTAGACCAGAAATGGATGCATATCACCCCGAGAAGCACATCGCACGGCATGGAAGCGACAGATATGGCGGCATCGGGGAAGTTCACGCTTAAATTGTTTGGTAGAATGACCAACCCTCGGACATTCGGCGCGCTACACAGAGGTCATTGACAAGCTGACATTGAGTACAAGCCAAGCGTGCGATGCTCAACTATACGCACATGTCCCGTGATCGTATGTTGTGGAAATTTCGCTCCGTCGATCTGAGATCGGCGAGACCATGCGACGCGTCCGTATGTGAGCAGCATGATGCTAGTCGTCCTCAATAATTGTGATCCTCGGTGCCTCCACCACAGCAACGGGCGGCGCGTTGGTCGTTGTCGGAGCGTCTGCACCGCTGATGGGTATTGGGCCCACGTCGTCTCCCTCCTCCTCGTCACTGCTCTCCTCTCCTGGACGTCTAAACACCATCTCCTTCCCGCTGACAAGCCTCCTCTTCTTGAACGGCGCCGCTGGCTGGTCTGCACTGGCTTCCGAACCTGCACCAGTGCCCGCATCTTTCTTTATGTCTTTCTCCACACCCTTGCCCTTCGCGCGCTCCTTCTTCTTCTGTCGCTTCGCCCTGTTCTTCGCCGTCTTGGCCTCCGTAGCTTCTTCCCATTGTCGTTTTTTCTGCTCAAATTCTGCCATCTCCGCTTCCTGTATGATTGTATCAAACTAAGATTGAGCTGTAGCTAGATAGGGAAAACATACCTTCTGAGCTTCCTCGTCCATCATTCTGAGACGTTCGTATTCTCGCCGCCTGCTAGCTTTGTACACATGGAACTCTCCGCTACCCGCGCCAGCACTTGAACCTTGCACATTCTTCATCATCTCGCGTGCAGGTCTCAGAGTCTTCTCTTTTGGAGGTGCAGGGATGTAGGCGGGCTTCGCAGGGTCCTTGAGGAGCTTCTCGAGCTGTGCTCGCTGCTTGTCAAGGGGAGTTGCAGCATGACGATGAGATGAACCGCTTGGTGCAGGAGAGGGGGAAGTCGCAGGTGAAGGAGACATGAACGTTGTGGGCGATGTCAGAGGTCCTATAAGCGCCTATGCCCATAAGGCGCTAAGGACGGCTCAGAGAGACAAATCACAGGACCTGACGGGAACGCTTGGGGACATCCAGTTCAAAGGATACTGGATACTGGCATGTTGATCACTCGACATGGCGATGATGATACAAGATACTACATAGACCATAGACAGCTGTATAGTTGACATGAAAGCGAGCTATCCTACTGAGACCAGGTTGAAGAGGAATCATCGAAAATCATGGAGGGTCGTTAGACGACTGAGATGACGATTCGTCAATCACCGCCAAAAGATTGAAAACATAGACACTCACGCAATACGGCATTGATGCAACCATCATTTTCAGGGTTATTTGTAATCTGTGCGTACTTGCCGAAAACAACCTTCCCGCCTGCGGTGACCATGCCCAACTCGGAGACGTTCACCTCGATGACAGTTCCCTTCGTGAGCACACCTAGCTGAGTGTACATTGGTGACTGGGGATTCTTTTTGACGCCAAGGATCTGCAGCTGGAATGTAGCCTTGAGATCAGCTATATGGGACGCGGCGGTACGTCTGTCAGCCGTCATATATCCAAGACACAAAGCCATATACACACGATGAGTGACGTTCGCTTTCTTGTAGCGAAGTGCCATGGGGCGGATGAATCTCTCCATTTTGACGGGTTTCCGAGTGAAGCCCTCCCCGACGAACGTCGCCTTCGTGACCATCCGCTTCCATGCCTTCTTCTTACTCTTTCCCGTGCGCATGACCTTGAACATCTCATCCTCCGCAATCCCCCTAACCTTCGGTAATGGAACCGCATATTTTGCAGCCTTGTCTTTCCGCTTCTCCTTGATTGCCGTAGACAACGCTTTCGCATCCTTCTGGCCCTCACGGTCAAGCAGGTACGTCGGCAGAGCTCCTTCTGGTGTAGATGATGAGTCCTTTTGCTTGACATTGCGCTCATCATGTGCCTTAAGGGTCTTCTTCATCTGCACCTTCTCAGCATGGCGCTTGGCATGGAGAAGCTTCGCCTTGAGACCGAACGCCTTTTGGGCAGTCGCGGATGCGCGGTGGACTGCACGAGCCTCACGTTTCCGCCTGTAGTAATGATGCAGCGTAAGGTGCAAGTCAGACAGGAGAAACGTATCGCACGCACTTCCGCTCGAAGTAGTCTAACCGACGACCATGTCGCTTGATGTGCTCCTCGATGTACTCATTCTGTATGAAGGATAGCGTTAGACAGATCTGTCGACGATCGTGGGCGGCAGATTCACCTGGGGCTGCAAATCATAAGCGAGTCAGGATGCATCCTGTTTCGAGCATAGGTGAGACATACCATCGCAGATGGAAAAGGGGGGAGAACAACCTCAGGCTGACGGTAAAGAGGAGGAAAAGGCGCTTAAGCAATTGACTGCAAAAGTGCGCACGTGACGTCAGTGCATGTCCACGTCTCAGGCAGGCTTTACCCTTGCACTCAGACGTGGACATTCAATCTTTATCCTACCCTCTTCTAGTACTCAGCAACGACGACTACCAACAATGTGGCAAGAAGGTGACGCGGGTTATGGCGCGTCGTCGTCTCAAAGCCAGTATTACCCCCAACATGTTGCGCCTCAACCTGGTGTACCACTCCAGTTCTACGCACCAAGTCCCGTCGGCAGCAACTTCTACACTGGTTCGCGCTCCAGTTTAGACGGACATATGGGCGCACAGGGAACAATACAGCAGGGAGGCGGATATACTGGGAATATTCAACCAGTGGGTGGGTGGTGGACTGCCTTTGGAACGGGAGGATTTGAGGGAGAGCCACCACTGTTAGAAGGTACGTCGCGCTCTGATAATAAAGTCTGTACTGGCTGACGGGTCATACCTGTAGAACTTGGGATTAACTTCTCTCATATACGCGCTAAATCCCTCGCCGTATTGAACCCGTTACAACAAGTGAACGAACATATCATGGACGATGCAGACCTCGCTGGTCCGCTTTTGTTCGTCTTTTGTTTCGGAACATTCTTGCTTTTCGTGTGTCCATTTTCTTCACGAACCATGACTCTCATCGTGTACTGACGATGAGATCATGCTAGTCCGGAAAGCCACAATTTGGATACATCTATGGTGTGGGCGTGTTGGGGTCGCTATCCATATACACCCTCCTCAACCTCATGTCGGAAAAGGGAATAGACGCTTACCGTGTCGTTTCTGTGCTCGGATACTGTCTACTGCCCATGGTCGCAGTGGGCGCCCTCAGTGTCATCGTCACTCTTGAGTATGCTTTCCGCTTCATGCTGCAAGTGATGAACACAATTGACTGACATTATCCAACAGTGGCATGGTAGGCTATATGCTTTCTACGCTGTCCATCCTTTGGTGCACGTATGCGGCATCTGGGATCTTCGTCGCCGTCTTGCGTATGTCAGAACAACGGCTATTACTAGCATACCCTATTGGACTACTATATGGCTGCTTCGCTCTTCTCAGTGTCTTCAATGTCGGCGTTGGCGGTGGTTCTGCGAAGTAATATGATTGTCACAAGTTGTTTCGGCTGATCCTCTTGATGGCCGGTCTTGTGCCCAACAGTATCAGGATGCCTTGATTAACGCCCCCGTCGAATCCAACCGAACATTGCACAGCGCAGTAATCTTATTGTGGCCGATTACAATTAAGGTAAAGTACAAATGAGAAATATGCCCAAGAAACCAAACTATACCCTGGATATCTACTGTCCTTGTCGAGCGAGAGTGTCCAAAACCGACTGTTCAAAGCTCAGGACTGAGTGGCGAATTGACCGTGTTTCTCGTAAGCTGCTTGGTGTAGAGCTTGAGCAGCGCCTTCATGATCTCCTCCGTTGGCATCGTTGCGTACTCGTGCACATATTGCGGTAATGAGTCCTCCAAGCTGAAACCTGCCTTCTTCATGAAGAAGGGATGCATGACGTCCGGCGTCGCCTCGCCCAGCTGCCGCATCGTCAGCCGCTCAATCTTCCTGTTCCGCGGCGCGTACACGAGACCGGTCGACTTATTCTCCTTGACATTGGATGCGGCAGGTGCATTGGCGGGCGTAGGCAAGTCCGTATTCGCTAGAGCTATAGCGGTAGGTGGCATGATCCGGACGGACGGCAAGGGAACAGCGGGAGACTTCGGGATGGCATGCATATGTGGGACTGCTGTAGATATATCATCGACGGAGTGGACAGCCAACGGGACAGGTCGCGACGATACTGAGCCCCGACTACGCGGGCGAGTGCGGAGGACGTTGGCAGCCTCTGGAATACTGCCACCCTCCACAGGAGATGTCGAACCTAATTCTACGCTGTCATGCTTCTTGCGGAGAGCCACCGCAGCCTGGGAACCTCCTCCAACACTGACGACGCGCGCGTCAGCAGAATGTTGGACTTGCTCCATTTCACGTGCGAAGGTCTTGCGCAGGACTGTCAACCAAGAGTAAAGCGACATGTTGAGCGAGATATAGATATCTTCCGCGTCCTTCACGCCCGCCTTGGAGAAGCTTGAGCTGAAGTCGTATTCAAGCGTGCGGTGTGTCTCGTTGACCTCCACCTCCTGGGCTTCTTCAGATCGCATCTGCATGTCCATGGATGGCAGTCCAAAAATGATCGCTTCTGGGGAGTTGGTTATCACTGCCGAAAGCCAATCCCGACTGTCAAGGGACTGTTCCTTAGGCACGAGGTTGTGGTGTAGCTGAGAGACTTTCGAGATCGTGATCCCAGAAAAGTAAAGTTGAAGGTCCCGCTTAGCCGGCTCGTGATCCGTCTGAATGAGTCGGTGTAACCGGGCATGGATGTCCTCGCCCACAAACTGTGCGAGCTCCGGGTCACGCATAGAGCGAGGAAAGACGACCATGCGCAAGAGCTTGAGCTTGAGACTCATGCGTTGGCCGATCACGTACGAAAGGCCGACCTCATGCTCCTTGAGGCGGGAGCGTGCAGATTTGAACATGGCATTTGCAATAGCAGAGAGTGGGTTGTCTGGTTTTGGCGCGCTAGCGATCCGGAACGCCTTTGACTCTCGACTTGCACCTTCCCTCTGGTTATCTAGGTTCATCCGGAACTTGTTGACATACGATACGAGCTTTGGCACAGTCCCGACAGTCATTATTGCCAGCACGTCGGTTCCGGAGACCACGAAATCCAGAGTGACTCGTCGATCTTCAACAGGTACGTCTGATGCTATCCGAGACCAGTCGTCGTATATGTACACTGAGATTGGCTCAGCCCTGACGGAAATCAATGAGGATTTTGAGAAACACGGAAGACATCTGAATGAGATAAAGGGTCGTACCGATACTGTATCAATTCATAATATTCCGAGTCGAGTTTGACAGTGAGCACTCCGCTAGTCATAGAGAGATCTAACATCCGGCCGCCAGCTACCTTCGCGTCATGAGTATTGTTCCTCCGAACCGTCTGAAATTGGAAGTCGGGCATCTCAGCGTAGCCTGCGAGGTTGCCTATGGCTACAATGGAGAAATGCCCGATACCAATAGACAGCTCTGATAATGACTCTGTGATCTTCGTCCGGACCAGAGTGTTGTCTAGTGTGAGCTTGATGGCGCTGATGGACTGACCAAGGTCCACGTCCAATTCTACGCGGCGAAGGCGCACGAGGACTGCCGTCGTGAGTTCCTGCTTATTGGGGAACGTTGCCGGGTTCGGAGTGGGAAGGGCACTCGTAGCAGTGGACGGTCGCTCGGTGGGAGTGAGATTAGAGCCACTGGTGAAGGCGGGTATGCGATCCAACCATACAGCCTTGAAACAGAGAACGTCTTGCAGCCGAGAAAAGCGAATGCCGCCTGCGAACTCCGTGTCGAGGACGACAGATACTGAGCTGAAAGTGTGCCCCCCCTCAGGTTGCAGCTTGGCGAAGGCGATGGTGAAGTTAAGGTTGCGAGCATCCAGTTTGACGCAGTCTTCGCTCAAGAACCCATGTTTTAGGGAGACAGTCAGGCCACCCACTGTTCCTGTGAAGGAGACTCGACGAGCGCCAGGAGCGATATTGATGATAAATCCTCCACTATCCCAGTGTAAACCTGCTATAACGTTCGCGTCCGGTCGACAGGTGAGCAAGAGTTTCGACTGATCGATACGAAGGCTGAAACTGATCTTCATGCTAGACACAGGGTCAGCTGTCTTGGTAGATGTGTCTTCTACAGGTAGAGGAACTGTAGGCACAATCGGCGGTAACAGACTATGTGGCTTCGCGCCAGGAGATGGCTGGGGTCCTCGCCAATGGGATGTGCGCATATGATCTTCGATTCTCGCCACGAGTTCGGTGAGGAAAGGAAGAAGACTAGGTCGCAAAGTGTTCTGGCTAGAATGGATGGTACTCTTAAAGATCAGCGTGGATGGCTCTGCGGCTTGAGTAGTGGCGGTAAGTTTATGCAAGGCAGGAGTAGCGCGGAACTCTCCCCACACGGAGACCTCGGGAAGGTTGAACTCCTCTGCACCGTTCGAGTCATCACTGCGTCCATAGAGCAGTGTGGAGAGTGGACGACTGCGAGCCTGGTGGGCGCTCGACTCCTTGCTATGCATGCGGACCTTTCCGCTAGCGAATGTCAATGAAGCAAGGATGTTGGATGTAGGAAGAGCACTGTAGCTTTCCTCGGCCTGAGTGGAATCGATGGCAGGAGCTGTTTCGGTGCTTGAAGACCGGGGGACGCTACTGGCTAGGCGCTCGACACGATCTTTGCCTCTCCTGTAGACGTCTAGCAGGGATGATATGAAATCGGGTATGGCGGAGTCGACATCTAGTACGAAGCCACTGACTTGAGCTCCGATGCATACACGTCTTGAGCCAGCGATACGCTCTGAGCGCAAGTGGGCGGTCACTTCGGGATACACAAGCCGGTTGCGAGTTTTGTGATTCTCGCCGGAGAAGTCAGCTGGATTGCCCTGTCTGAACCTGTATGATGAAAACAGCACTGCTTGAATACCGAAGGGCAGGTTCGAGACTATCGTTGCAACGTACCGGGAGACAAATTGGAACGAAAAGCCTGTCATTGATGCTTGCCCGTTTTCTCCATGTTGGCTGCTGAACTCCAGTGTCTTGATGGAGAATATGAACGCACGAACAGCATTATCGTCATAGCTCCCAGTGTGAAGTATCTGGAGGTCTCGCGCGAGAGTTAACGGGAATGCGACCCCGATATTCTTGATGACAAATGTGACAGTGTACATCTCCAACAAGGATCTCTCCGAGGGCTTATGTTCCCCAGTCTTGACGTCCAGAGATCTCATCAAGCTCCTCGTTTTCTCTTTAAACTCCTCTAGGTCGTGAGCTCGTTGTTCTTTGCGAATGAGAACTTCGGCCTGTAAACAAAACATGTTATATGGGTGCAGTGGAGCTACGGTGGCGATGCCATACCTGCAAATGATCAATGAAATCTCCCAATTCACCGATCGAACTGGGCTGCATGACAGCATGAATCTTGCTGATTGAGACCTGGAGGTGTTGCACAGAGCTATGTGCTTTCCGACCCATACTGGCCTCGAAGTCAACGCGGACGAAGGCGGATCTTCGATCTTGGTGGGAAAGACCGCCGTTAGAGAGTTGGGATACAAGAGCAAGTGCCAGATCCGACAACCTGATGTGCCAGAGGGAGCGACCCTGATTGCTGACACCACCACCAATATCGTCACATTCCAAGAACAAAGTCGACGTCAAACCCTCAAGACCTATACGGAAACCTTTCATCTTCAGGGAGCCGTGGAACTTGAATGCGGGCGTTCTATTGGCATTGTCATTCGTACGAGTAGAGGTTGTAAAAACTGGGCGCTTTTGACGAGTCTGTTCGATGATGTGGATGAGATCGTTGAAATCCTGGCCGGACTTCTGTTGAACGGAGAGGAGAGTGTCCCAGTCAGATGTGCGGACCGTCACATGGAAGAACTCGACTAGTGCCAATCCCTGAAGTCCTGTGCTATCATAGCGACCGCGCAGAGTCACGGTGGGAAGTTC
Source organism: Lignosus rhinocerotis TM02 (assembly GCA_000743315.1). NCBI lineage: Eukaryota > Fungi > Basidiomycota > Agaricomycetes > Polyporales > Polyporaceae > Lignosus > Lignosus rhinocerus. The sequence continues at coordinate 132,819 of KN049993.1, forward strand.
TAGGCGAATGCCAGCGTTCGAAGTAGATTGCAACCCTGCACGAGACTTCGATATCTCAAAGATGTGAGGTCCCATTTGCAGACCGAACAGGTGAGCGCCTTTTCGGCGCGTGTCGTTCAACAGGAATGCGATCGTATCGCGTATCTCCCATGATAGCCACGTGCCGTGCATGACCTGGAGTGTGGCTTTGAGCGACGCCACGGATACCTGAGCCTGGAAATTGAGAAGTTTCGGCGAATGTGATGCCTGCGATGGGGCTCGGCTTGGCGCTTTGGGGGTCCCACGGAGCTCGGTGAGGAGCGCGCGAACAGTCGCATCAATCCCAGGCAAATAGTCAGCTCTCCAGCCTTCCACAAATCGGTATAGCCGTAGGATACTTCGAGGTACATCGAGATGGACCTTTCCTAGCCCAGTGAGAACCCGCAATGTCACATTGCGATGGTCATCCCGTTGAAGGACAATGTTCACTTTACCCTCTGTGAAGACTAGTGAGGCAAGGACATGCTCCTTAGGTTGAGCGACGCTAGCAGAAGAGCACGCCTCGAAGACCATGCCCCCAAACATGAGGGAATGGTTGGTTGAGAGGTCCCAAGCTGAATGCGCTGACGACAAGGTGGCCAGAAAAGACGATGCATATGTGACATCGGCATTCTTGAAACCCACGACCAGTTGCTCCGCGGACGCCGTGAAGGTGAAAGAACGCATAGATAGGGTGCAATCCAAGGATATGGTGGGTGGAAGTTTTCGAAGAGATGCAGGAGTACGTGGGGAGGCAGGGGAGCGATCCGAGTCAAGGGTGTGTAAGTTTCGGAGTGCCGTCTGGAGGCAAACACCGTGATGCCGATAGTCTCGGAAGACGATCTGCATGAACTCGACAGCCTCCGGATGAATGGTGGAGGAGATGTGATCAAGCGAGATGCACAACGACGCACGCAGCAAAGCGTGCCGCTCTCTGTCCTTTGAAGTCAGATTGGGGAAGCTCTTGCCCGCACTCGACGTCATAGGTTGTACAAGGTCTCCGAGCTGTTGTTGGGCAGTTACAGTGATGGGGCCAGTGATGAAGTTGCTCTCGAGGACTTCCGTAGGATGGCGCAACGCGAGCTGCATTCCTATAATGGTCAACGAAACCGAGTCATAGGGGGACTCCCATACTTGTCCTATAGGTACACCATCTAGCTTGCGTTCAGCACGGAGTAGCGCTTGCAGAAGGGACTGATGCGATACATCGAATGAATCCTCCTCGCCAACAGCATCAAACCATTGGTTTTGCAGGGTATCGACAACCTCCTCAATGGAGACATCTGGCCGCGATGCATATATTGCTTGACGCTCGTGCTCGTCCAGAAAACGTAAGCAATTCCGAAGGTAGACCAGGAACTTGAAGGTGGTGTCTTTCCGCAATTTGTCGGGCAGCCCATTTTGAACGAGGTAGGACGGTTGTATAGTGGACAACGGATCGACCACAGACCTCTCGTGCGAGTACGTCAAAACGCCGTGAATCACCTGTTGGTCCGAAGCATAGCGGCCCGTCTGCCGTTGTGCGAGAACGATCCCTGATGAGTACCGTGCGATGATGACCACAGTGGCGAGGATGAAGTCGGGCCCGGAGTGTCCAATGCCTGACGATATGACGCCGAGCGACACAGCTACATTGCGCCTAACGACGGACGCGAGAGTAGGGCCTATAGACATGTGGCAGAGCCGATTCGGGTCCTGTTTGTACGACCCCCTAGCCGGCGATTTTGACAATAGAGCGACTGAACAAGATGCCATCGCGAATACGATGTCGCTATGAGGGGGTTTTAGGGTACTTGCCCACGATCGGCTACGGAAGTGAAGCTCTCTTGCTTGGATGTCAATAACAGTGATGAATAGGTCCCCTGCCTGTGGAGGCGTTTTGGGGTCTCGAGTGGCGGCAGCCTTCTGAGCCGATGCATTCACCAATTGCAAAGAGCGAAGTTGCACGCCTGGAACCTGGATGTCAAATGTGGCCATTGTACCTGATGGACCTGGCCGAGATCTGAACGACTTGATGTACTTCACTGTGAGCGCATCGAAGCGAAGCTCGGGGCTCAACGGCTAATTATCTCATTAGTGGACAACTTGCATGGGGGGAGACTGGGTACGAACACTCGAGCTCAGATCCGAGAGGAGGTAGGTGAGCACAGGCAAGATCAGAGGGGTAACCCAGATCTCGATAATCTCTTTCGAACGGATGCGGTATGTGGTCTTGTCGGTATCTTCAGAATCGTCGTGGATCGAATGCGCCCATGCAGCTGTCATCGGTGAGGCTGGATCCTCGTCTATGTCCAACGACTGAGAACTGCGATACGTTCGGGATACGTTCTACATCGAACTAAGGTTAGTTCTACAGGGATACTATGATACTGAGAAGGCGTACTCGTGTCAACAGGAATGGCGACGACGGCCATGCAGATGGTCGCATGATATATCGACCTTCATAATGCCTACAAAGCGAGCTGTACTGGGTGACCGAAGGCCACAGTGACTCTAATGAAGCATCTACGGTGTTGTGCTTGTAAGATATGATTCAGGTAAGCCATGTCCTGCTTACCATCGATTGTATCTGCGTAATCCGTGGTCCAGTCCGTCAAGTCGCCATCGTCGGATTCATCCCCGCTTGACAAGTCCTGGTCACCGTCGTTCAGAGCTCCAACCGCAACGTTCGCTGGACGCAAATCGCTGTCGTGCGCTTCGTGAGCGAAACGCTTGCAGTCATATCTTTCTGATACGTACGCTAATCGGGCGTCCCGAACATCATCTGGTGAAAGTTCGATGTCAGATTCCGACAGATCCTCCCGAAGAGATGGTAATCGTGTAGTGAAGCGATCTCGAGTTGCCTCTACTGGGTAGAGCCTGGGTATCCGGATTTGTGGAAGATAGAGATCATTATCCAAGATCCCACGACCTGGCATGCACGTTAGTCGCAACCAAAGTGAACGTCCAAGATCCCACGACCTGGGATGCAAGTTAGTCGCAACCAAAGTGAACCCATACAGGTCATACCCGGTCGTGGCCGCTGTGACGAGTTGGGCGAATGCTCAGCGGTGTACAATACTTTAGCTCTCTCAGTGATCGCATCTTGCTCGGTAATGAAATCCATTTGCAGATGAGCCGACTCTTGCCACCCTGGGGGTGAGGAATAGATGTCAATGTCGACGTCCAAGTGAGCGTCCGCGGCCTCGATCCACCGTGTCCCGTCGTGCCTCGACGCGAGTAATAGCTTGACGATGGCTCCTGGTAATCGCACGCCTGTGACTTTGCGGAAGGTTTTCCCGGCGAGGTCATTCATATCGATACGTAACCCCTCAGGCAATGTTAGCTCGGCCGCAGCGTTCCCAACCATCCACACAAAATTAACAGCGTCGACCCTGACCTTGAGGAACGTGACTGGAGCAGGCGTTAATCATCTACAATAGCACAAGAGCCAGCCAAGACATGCATCGGCCCGAGTGCGACTCACCATCGGGATCTGAAGGGATCGCATACTCTTTTGCAGGGGCGTTGAGGGGATCGGAGAAGTTGAGACCGAACGAAGAGGCCACAGCTGATAAGAGTCGCGCGTCATATGCATTAATTGCTGCCTTGATATCTCCCAGATGGATCTCCCAGATGCACACGTAGGTAGCTGTAGCCGGTCGATGTCCGAAGAGTCGATTCGCGGTGATGTCAATGCCTAAGACACGTTATTGACGTGCCAAGTTGGTTTATTCTCGACTCACCATCAATCACGACCTTCTCTCGCTTCTTACCAAAATCGTTAGACGTAGAGAACACAGACGCATTGTAACAATGTTCGCTGATTCGCCCCAGGACTGTATCGATGTTGACGGACATTTCTGCACTAAGATCAGAAAGGAGTACAGCCGTCCGTCAGATGGCACTCACCCATGTAGTAGTCGTTTGTACGCAAATTGAGTTGTAGTGAAGGCAGCGAAAGCATCAAGCAAGGTCCAAGGTCCTCAGGGGAGTTATTAGCGTATTCCACACTGAACTTCTCATAACCTGGCAAGCCAGCGGGAAGGGTCATAAGCCCGTTGTCCACCACAATTCCCATGTTAACCTGCATAGCATTCGACTACCGGTATAGAGTAAGACGCGAGTAAGTAGTCGAATGAGGACAACGCACCTGGCCCTCTCGGTATTGCAGCTGAATGGGATCTCCTAGTGGCTGTCCGCGTTTCCGCTTGCTCAGGTATTCCGTAAGCGTAGAGAAGTGCGTAAAGGACCCAAAGTAGTTATCTCGCATGATCATAAAGTACCGAATAGTCCACCCAAACGCCTTATACACGACGTCTCTCCCAGAGAACTCGAGTTTAAGCTGGTCAACGTTCTCCTTCTTGACCTCAGCAAAGTAGCGATAGGAGCCATTCATGTTCAGCATTCCTATGCGACCGACCTGACTGCGGTCGGGGGTGGGATATAGGCTTAAGATATTCCATCGCGGCAAGGAGAGGTCGACATATACATCGGGCGCCTCAATCCAGAAAGAGACTGTTGTTGCCTCAGGGCGGTACTTCGTGAAAGGCATGTGAGCGCCATGCGTAAAATGGGTTCCTCGAAGTGTTAGTAGGGCTGTGATACAGATGAGCTAAAGAAGAGGGATGGAGAGCAGGACTGCGTACCATTGTCTTCTCTGATCAATGGCTTATCGATGATGTTGTGGTCGTTGACATATAGGTTGATCGTGTAGTTGTGCATGTCCAGATCTATAACGTAGATCATGGGCGTGAATGTATGATAGTCACTCGGAGGTCCCGAACTCCAGTCCTTTCCTAGATCTGTGAACATGTTGATGTGATCACGAAGTAGATAGAAGCAGGGCTGGCGCAGAGTAATGGCAAAAGTCCACTGTCGCAACCCGTTCCACTTGAGCGGAGCCGGGAGGTGGCTACGAATCTGCACGACGACAACTTGAGCAAGCTTCGAAGACACAGTGCAAGATACGTACTCGACAGGTTTCAGCCGTAAGCAGGCGTATGTCGTTGAGACTCGATGTGACAGTAACCGTATCCAAGTGAACCTCGAGAAGCGAGACGTAACCCTTCGAAGATGCGATCATGGGCACAATGTAGCTGATTGTTGAACTGTCACCTGCACGGAGATGGATTGAGGCAGCTTCGCGTTTCCTCGGCCGATCCTTGAAATCAACTTTCCCATCCCATTGCCAGTTCTTTGGTGGTCTTTTCAGCAAGCGCGTCGAACCAGCTATTCTAGTAGACAAACCTTAGACGCCTCTCGGAAGGGTATTTGAAGCGTCACACCATCCCTGAGCTCGATGAAGATCTTGAGACCTGTCCACATGCGCATGTCCCCAGGTTGTAACCGTGGCGTGGGCTGCGAATTTACGAACATAGGTGGGAAGAACGCATGCTGGAGAACAGCCCTAGATAACTCCGTCTGATTCAAGTCCTCGAGATTGCCAACCGAACATGTCCACCTACCGTTGGCGATCAGCCCAAGGCCCATAACGAATGAAACCACCTCGGATAACCAAATCAATGCCCCACTCTGGAGGGAGGTCCCCGTTGCCGATGTCGAAAGGGTCCAGACTCTCATCTTGGTTCTCCTGCCCCGCAGCGAGAGGAGGTACGACCCCTACGACATCTGCGTAATACAGCAATTCCACAACATTGGCCTCCAGGATCTTGCGTTCAATAGCATACTCCATCGTCGCGAAGTCTGCGCCAAGTGGTGTCTCTTCGTCGATGCTCTTGTGGTGTTTCCGTCGACCCCAAGTCTGAATGTGCGGCCCTGGTACACTGTGGTGGGAAGCCTTCGAGGATTGGTCGTACGCAGTCAGGAAGTTCCATAAATTGAGGTGCTGCCAAACGCGCTCGAAGGTGTGGAAGGAGAGGTAGGACGCGCGACGGAGGGGTGCGGTGTCCGCGCGGTTGATGCGTTCGTGCGTCTTCCTCCCAACTTCAGCCATTGGGCTCATGAAACTATGGTTTTGGACATAAGAAACCGAGGGGTTCTGCAATTTGATGTTCATAACTTGCTTATAGAGGTCATGCTGGGAGCGAGCCTCAACGATTCCATATGTCCCTTCTGCACGTCTGAACTCTGCAACCAGCAAATTCTGAGTAGAAGCATTTCCGATAGTGATGGCGCCCTTGGTGACTTCAAAACTAATGGGTAACAAGTCCTTCGGGTCTAAGCTCGGCATCTGACGTTGCACCCAATGCGCTGCTCGTTTGACGAACATCGGTGTTCTCTTGTATATGGATGAAACCAGAGAGATAGGTGGCCCTAAAATAGCTATGAGGGTACGTGAGCTTTACATACTTGAAATAATGGGGGGGCATACAATCGTGGAGTGCAGATGTCCTACTGAATATCTTGCGCACTGAGGCCGCACCATCGGGTAACGGAGTTGCGGCAGGAGTACTATGCGTGTCCCCATCAAGTTGGGAGACAATGTTATCGAACGCAGCAGTTCGGTTGTACATGAACCATTCGAGACCTTGGAGAGAGATGTGTACGCGACATGCGAGAGGCGAGCTGCGCTTCCCGCCCGCGTCCTCGCCAATGACACGAGCATGACTGAGGTCCTCTTCTTCAGCAGGTTGACGCAGCCAGTACCTCCAAGAGAACTGTAATTTAACAATTCGGAATGTCTGGTTGCTTGAGTGGTAACGCAAGTCCTTGATGAAGATACGTCCGGCGAGAATGGAAAAATGGATTGCTCCTGGACACAGAACATGACTCAACCTGTCTGTTCAAATATGCATGTAGAAACCGCATTACGCACCGAACTCAAGCCACAAACTCGACTCTCCCTGGTTCCATAAAGCAAGTCTGAGGATGATGCTGAATATGAAGGCGAAGAACCGGTTCCAGTAGAAGAGATAGAACAACAAGGCCAAAGCGATGCACACGCAGACTACGAGTAGTACCACGTTCAATAACATTCCGTTCCGGTTAATCCGCTGGCTAGAGTAGGAGGTTGTGGAACGCTATGATCGACTCCGATGTGCGGGGGCACCCTCGTACGCAATAGATCCAGCTCACTTGACCCCCTCCAATCCAACGGTGCCAGAGATAGTAGCGGGTGTCAAACGTCAGCTAGCGCAAGTAATGAGTGGTTGGGCGGAAGAACCAAGACCGGAGAACGAGGAGCCTGAGGGACTCAGGGTGTAATGGCAGGTAGGAGGATGCATTCAAGCGCTATATTATAAGCAAGCGCCGATGACGCGCTTGAAGATCGTTCTCTCAGTCTGTTGTTGAGCCTTGTAGAGCTTGCCATCGCGCATTAACCTACCACGAGCTTCCCGTGGTACCATCATGCAGCCAACTACAAACGCTGCTACTACGCCCCTCCGTCGTCTCGCGCTTCACTCGACTACAACTTGTGCGGCGACAGCATCAGCATATGGCAAGTGCGTCCTCGCCATCTACACAGATATGCACAAGGATTCCTGCAAGGAGGAGTTCGCGAAGTTCGGCGCGTGCATGCGGAAAGCAGTGAGTAACTTCGTGTTCCGCTACTGCAACGTATCTCAGCACGTTTGTATCCAGATGAAACGGGGATGGTGAAGGCGATGAGCTGCGCGAGAGCAGAGAATACGGTGTTGTGTGATTTAGAATGCAAGAGCATACTATGATCACCACAGTGTATAAGAATAAGCTTCGAATGCATCAAACTGTCATGAATTATCCTCCTCGCCCAGGCTTCCAGGAACCCGCCTCGATTCCTGCTCTGCCCCCAGCTGTCGTTCCCTCCGTCCATCTGTATCTCCTGTAGGTCGATTGGCCCGTCCGTTCTCGGCCGCCCGCGCTGCGCGTTCGCGCATCTGCGTTCGAGCACGCACAAGCATGTTCAAGCTTCGAGATAATTGGAATGCAGTTGTGTTGGGAAGCGGCAGGAGTTCACTCGACAGGTTGGCCTGTTGCGGTGGAGGAGGTGGTGGAGGATGTCTCAGGCGGCTGAGGAGCGGTCGCAGACGGAGATCAATGATATACTCGGACTCAATGTCGTGCTGTGTGGAATCCACCGACTTGATGTTATCATCGTCCGACGGCAGTGACGAGACGGGTGTAGGGGGCTTAGGGCGGGGTTCGAGGGGATCCGGGGTATCTGGTGGCATCGCGAGGGCGAAGGACGTCTCGTATGCAATTGCAGTGAGGATGAAGTCAAGAACGACGATTGTGAGGTCGAGAGATAATAGGAAGGCCTTCGACGGGTGGTGGGCTGTCGAGCAATTAAATGCTACGGATGAGAGTAGACGGGGTTGGACGTACCAACGCCCACGAAGTCAAGAATAATAGACCTTCCCTCCGCCGCTCCGTTGAACGCATGATGGTAGAAGCATTGCAGATTGACGAGCACGACAAGGATGAACCAGAAGCGGAGTGAGCGTTGTGAGTCGATCTCGCGTGGTCGAGAAAGTTGGAACTGGGTCGACAGACGACAGATGAACGGCCAAAGGCGAGGCGAGAGGAGGAATGACGCCGTCTGCAATTGGTAGAGGAGGGAATTGAGCTGAGATCCAGCTTGTGGTCAATGAGGACTCAGTGCTATGATGATTGTGTAAGATTTACGGAGTGTATGATATGTTTCCTCTGGGCATGGCGCATAGGCATGTCATGTATGTGTAGAGTCGACGTTGTCGTTGTCGAATAAGGACTCCGCCCATACGCGCCGTCGTAGATGCGTCGTAAACGTTTGAACCAGGACCTGGAGGTACACACACGAAAGCTTGTGCGATGCGGTGCTGAGGAGGCTCGCAGTGACCGGGGTCTTCGGTAGGTACTTTGTCACGTACGCGTTACTATAACAGCGTCACACCGCGCTCTTTCGCGTCCGACGAGCGTTTACCCTGCCGCAGTAGTTTAGACTCGTCGTGATACCCGACGCTAAACACCTACTGACAACGTCGATTCGTCTCGCAATTTGATTGCGACAACCTTGCAGATCCTATATATTGCTTGGCTGGTGTCTCCCGGCAGTTTTCCAACTTCCCGTGGTTTGTGGCCACGGTCGACGGCGCTTTGCACCATGAAGAGCTTGAAACAAACTACGTTGTCCTTCACGCCTGTGCCGAAGAATACCGACGTGTCTTCTCGATCTCAACAACACTCTACTGCCAGCTCTATTGTCTCATCCTCAAAGTCTGAGAAATCTGGCTATCTCATCGACTGCGTGGAGATCCCGAGACCTGCTGAGCGGGTTGCTCGCGCAAAATCCGCCGCAAAGGCATCCTCCTCGAAATCGAAGCATTCGCCTGCGAGCAGGATAACCTACGCAGAAAGGAGAAAGCCTAACCTCAAGCGTAAAGCCTCTCCAAACTCAGAGTCGAGCATCCCACATTCCAAGAAGGTAGTTCATGCACCTCACATCACGGTCGACCAAGCTTCGTCTCCCGCAGTAGCGCCGGTGGTAGTGTCTATAGGTCAGTCCTCTCGTTAGGGTTATCTTTTACCCAAGGACAACAACTTTGCAGCAGACCGTAAAGCCCAAAGTCCTTCCCCTCTCAAGAACCGACGTCTCTTTCCCCCATTGTCTGATCTCACGCCTCTGGTTTCGAGTATCCCTGCTAGTTCCGGTCATGAGACTGACATGGATGACGCCGAGTTCGTTCCCACCAGTCAGTCGAACGAACGGGAACTCACCCTCCCCAGCACTGCTGAGAACAAGACACGGGAGGTTCAGGAGACCGTCGATAGGTGGAGGCAGAAGATGCTCCCCATCCTTCCAAGTCGATCGGGGTCTGCTTCGGATTATGAACGCTCCTGCTCTCCCTTGAGTGACGTACCAATGAACGTTGACTTCGATCCTTTCACTACAACGGACCATGTCCCAGGAACCCCCGTCGTTGAGGCACGACGGGATGGTCTGGTGTTCCAATATCCACAAACACCGTCCTCCACCAAAGGCGAAGGCTTGTGCCAAGATGACTTTAGCTCAACCATGGATAGACTAACTTCCCGTCCCGACAAGCAACGCAGTAAAGACCCCTGCTCTGACACCTCGCCCTCTGACGCATTTCGCTCTTTGACGCCTCCACCGTCAAGTGACATAGACCATGAACCCGAGCACGAGGAAGCTCCAGTGGTACAGCCCTTGGACACGAAAAGCAAGACGGAGAAGCTCATCGCAGACATCAAGGCACGAGCACTCGCTGCCGCCCAGTCGAGCCCAGAACAGAGTCCCATTGATTTTGATGCGTTCAGTGAATCGGACAGCAGCACTGACGAAGACGACATGTCCGGAGGTCTCGTCGCTGCCCTGGTCGAGGATGTCAAAGGTGGGAGCGGAATGAGGACGTAAGTTCACCTGTGCCAATGCAGCGGCGTGCGCACATATTGAGCACCTTGTTTAGTACCGAGACTCTCGGCAATGTTAACCCCTCAGAATGCGCGCCTGAGGCGATCTCAAGGTACAATTTACGCCGTAGCTCGCCCTCGAGGCTGAAGGAGAAGGCTGTGACTCCAGTAACTCAGTTACGCAAGCCTCGGAGATCCGACCCGGTTGGATTCCTTCTACGGGAAAAACAGCGTGAAGAGCGGACTCGCACAGGTATGGCTGCCGTGCGTCTTGCCGAGGAGACGATCGCCCGGGCAAAGGCAGACCTCCACGACGAAGTGCGAGACGAGGAGGATGGTTTCGATAGTGACTCTGACCATGATCACCACGTCGTAACTGTTCCGGGAGCGAGGCACAAGGGCAAATTGAGGTCGCCTGTTGCTGGACCTTCCTCCCGGAGGCAGGAGAGGATGCGTGACAAGGATAGCGACAAGGAGCATGCAATCATCGCACAGATCAATTGCAGGGTCATCCTTGGCGAAGGTGCGGATGCCGTTGAGCGAATCCTTGCGAATGACATGAGGGAGAATATGGCCCAAGCCCTTGCGAAGGAGAAAGAAACGCCCCTCGGCATATCCTTTTGGAGCTTCGGACCGGAGGACGGCGTTGGAAGTGATGAGGATATGGAAGCAGTTTTCCCTCTACCTCCGTTCACGGCCGAAGTGGGCGGCAACGCTGTCCGTCAGCTGCTGAAGAATGCCACGAAGCTCAACGGTGAGTTCTTTCACGATTAGCAGACTGGTCTATCTTGCTGAGGTAGGGCAGACGTTTCACAAATTTCTGCTCTCTTGACATCTGGTTTCGTCGCTTTCCTCGGTGTGGAACAATTTCCGGTTGTAGTTCCGTGGCTGTTCTACTTTGGTATGGAACATTTTCGGTTTCGACGTCAGTAGCGCAGACATACTGAACAAACCATAGCGTTTTCAGATGGCCACGCGTCCATCACCACTCTAGCTTATACACAACTCTTGCGATTGGGTCCAGTTGTCGGCCCGCAAGTGTCAGGGTTGCGCTTGTCCACGATATTGACTGCTCTAGTGCGCCTCGGTGTCTCTTCAAGCGTGCTCACCGACCATGGGTGGGCAGAGGTGGCTGCTGCCGTTTCAGTCTCATATAAGGCTGTCAACTCTCAATGGAGAAGTGAGATGACGTACCGGATTGTGTCTCTCGTGGATGCATTTGCACAGTGAGTCGTTGGGGTACGTGTTTCTCTCTTCGACACCGGCACTGATCTCTTCGTAGGTCTTTTGCGCGAGATGAGCTCAGTGATCTATTTCTTGTCTTATTGCTGATCGCAATGGATCCCACAACATCAGATAGCCTTCAGACCAGGGTTCGCAAGGCTTGCGACAGCTTATCGCTTGCGATGACCCCGTCCCACGAGTTCGCCACGTGTACGAAGATCGTCGCGTTCGGGAGATCTCTTTCGCCTCCTAACCAATCCCTGCTCATCTCTCTCATCCCTTGTACCTCCCCTCCAACGGTTCGCATGGCCCGATGCATCTCCCGCGCGCTGCTTTTGGATATGGAACCTTCCTCTGTCGAGTTCGAGGAGCTACCTGATCTGAGGGCTTTGGTCGACCTTTTGTCCCCACCTTCAAGTTCTGGAGGGTACTTCGACGTTCCTGGCAACGCAGAGAAGGAAGGGTACTTTGACGATCTCACGTGCAGGTTGTCTCTCCTCAGCAGAACCTTGACTGATATCGACGAATACACCATCATCGAGAAACGGATGGCGGACGAAGCGACAAAGAAGCGAGCAATCGAACAAACGACGAGGAAGACAGCTGCTGAGAAGGGGAGGGAACAGGGCGAAGACGAAGATGAGAAAGAAGCGGAGAAGGAACCTTCAAAGAGAACCATGCTGGAACAAGTTAAAATTGCGCTCGATGAACTTCACGGGAAGATTGGTAGGTGTAGTTCGCGGTACATGTACGGTGTCCGCTCGGTGTGCTAACTCGTATTCTATTGTAGTTGACACCCGTGCCGCTCACCTTGATCGCTCACGGGCCAAAGCGGCTCTGCAGCGACTCGCACTCCGCGTCCATTATCAGCGTGTCGCGACTCTCAAGTCGGGGCAGGGTATGGCTCGATCGCGCAATCTTCTTAGTTATTTCCATGGCGCCTCTTCTTGACGGCCTGAGACGACCTTGTTTACAAGCTTTTGCAGCATGTCTGTGGACATCAGAGCCCATCTGAGTATTGTACCTTCGTCAACGTCATCTCGTAATTCACCACACTATAACATCACTGCTATCCGTATTCTCTCCTCAACGTTGACCTACAAAGTCGCAGCGTCTCCGTAGTGATTGTACTTGCTACAGATTATATAGATCGAACATATTCGCATCATCTAAAATCACCTCAATGGCTTTTTTGACCAGCAAGACCTCAGGATTTCAACGTTGACCTGTAACATGTGAGCGAGCTTCACTGATTCGTATGTCACGGCTGTGCACTGGCGCAAGCTGTTTGGGCAGAAAGCAGCTGAAAATCTCTCGGTCAACTACAATCGAAAAGTTCCGGTCGCCATGACCGATGACCACGGGGTGCATATAAAGATGTCAGTTTGACGATACGTGGGGAAGTTTATGTTTCGCATTCAGCTAAGGAACGCCACCTTCTCCATGCCAGCTTGTCTCATTCGTTCATAGTTCTCAACAGCCGTACACGTCCATGTCGCGGCCGTGTCAAGTCTGCGCCACAACCTCCGGTGCGACGAAAATGTGAGAGATATCGTTGGTGCGTTTGCTAAAAGCGCATTCTGGGCCTCTAAGCAAATTTGTTTTCACTGTCATAAGCCCGGCGTGTGGGAGGTAGGTACAGCAAGGAAAAGACCTATAAAAACGACTGTCGATAGTCACTCAGAACCCAAAGCAGGAGTCACCTTCTGAAGTTATCCACCCCCAAAACCACCAAACCAACATGCAGTTTGCCAACAGGCTCTTGCTCATGCTCGCTGTTTTCACTGCATTCGTCGCCGCAATGCCGGCGCCCGAGCCCGAGGTCAACTCGAAGTGTACCTGTGGCGGCTGCCATTGCAATCCTGCGTAAAGCCGGAAGTCACAGCGAGGGGTGAGTGAAGATGCTTTGCTCCGAGAGACGTGGCTAGTAGAATCCAGCTCTTTACTCAGGTTCACAGAGCGCTGTGTGAACCATTCGTATGACGCTCGCTAACATTGATGCGACGCAAGTCGAAGGGAGGGGGAGAGGTTGCCTCTATATGATTATGGTGAATTGTAGTTTGCGGCATGCTAAGGAGTTGAGGGGATGAATTGGCTTGAGTATTGAGTAAGCAAGATCGTGGCCGACTGGTAGCTGAACTTTGCTATGGCTGGCTTTTGGTGCCGACGAACAATCAATCCTCGCTGACTGAGTGAATTTGAGGCTGCTCAATCCAGAGCCTAACTCGGCGATGAACGTGCTGTGAAAATTGACGTTAGTCTCACAACATGCCTACCATGAGTCCCACGTGAACAATATGAATGGTGAGTGGAGGCCGAGGTCCGATTCGAGGGGTACAACGTTACTGTCCACGTCCAGCAGCTGCTCCATCTCCTGAGAAGGTACATCGTTATTAGATCTGTGTTGACACGTGCTTCAGCGGAGTCTCACCTGGTGTCTATCATTCAGCCAATTTCTGCCATATCACATTCACGGACATAGGTGTCTATAAAGCCAGGCCTCTCGAGCCTCCGTTCGGCGAATCTTACGCCCTGGTCGTATGATGAACATAATCCTTGTATACAACATCCCTCAGGTACCGCATGGTCGAGGTCATATCTGGACTCTCAGGCTGTCGACAAGTTACAAGTATATCAGGGTTCAGTTGGACGATCAAGTTCTACCAACCTTCTCGTAGTTCATAAACCAGCTGTTGCGCTCTTCGCTGCAATCAGCTCTGCGGCGCTCGTCCCTGCTCCCTCATAAAGATGTTCCCCTGGGTGCGGAGGTCGTGCTAGCTGCCTTCGCTTCCACCGAATTCCGGGGCCCGACTTGGTTGAACCGGTTGTACAGTGCGTCGGGCTAACCCCCGGGTCTCGAATCTCTGCACACTGAACAAGCTGATCCCCGTCCGTGTATGAAGGGTTCTGTGAGAATGTCATCCGCCTTGTAGGAGTGCTGGTTATTGTCTTTACAAGGGATGATGCTGAAGAACGCGGGATCAGCGTCTTTCGTACGATGTGTGCCAAACATGCGTAATGAACACTTCTGGGATACAAAACACCGCCCAACTTGACTGACCTGTGCACCCCTGGAGGAATGACGACACAAGTTAGACACAATGCGGGTGTTGCATAATATCCAATGGTAGATGGCTTCTTTTCATTGATAAACCACCAGTGGACAAAGTGCGCGGTCAGGGGAGAGAATGCTAGACCGAGTCAGAGCTACGTGGTGCAGAGATAGTACAGGACTCACCACAATGTTACAACATCAGGATTCGCCCCCTAGTATGTAAGTCCGCAACCACACTGATTGACGGCACTACATTTCTCATCCGGCCATTAAGGTGGGTTGCCACTCATCCGAGATAGCTAATCAACGCAAACAATACGGAGCTCTAGGATGGGGGGATTTTATACGTACGTATACAACAATGTCGTCGCTTACTGATCTGATGAGATCACAGCCACTTCTAACTACTCCGTACCTTTTTCGCCGCCTCGTATGCATCCCATCCTACTTGGGCTATCTTGTCAACCTTACCGAGAACCTCCTTCTCCAAAGCCTTCAGGTAGTCATCCATCGCCCCAATGAGCTGAGGTTGTCCTGCGGAAAGGACGCGGACCGCTAGAAGGCCGGCATTTGTCCCGTTGTTGATCGCGACAGTCGCAACAGGTATGCCTCGCTGATTGGAAATGAGTCAGTGATTTTGAGCAAAGGTTATTGTGTAACATACGGGCATTTGAACAATACTATGCAGGGAGTCCACTCCGTCGAGGGAACTGCCCTTCACGGGCACTCCTATGACGGGCAACGCGGTCATGGCAGCGACCATCCCAGGAAGATGAGCCGCCCCGCCTGCGCCGGCGATGATCACTCGGAGCCCCCGTACTGCAGAAGACCTTGCATACTCGACAAGCCGGTCAGGGGTGCGGTGAGCAGACACGATGGTCAGCTCGAAAGGGATTTTGAAGTGATTCAGGATGTCTGCAGCTGGAAGCATGACAGGCAGGTCGGAGTCTGAACCCATGATGACACCCACGAGCGGCTGCTTATGCGAGAAGCCGCGCTCTGGGAAGAGAGGCGCGTACAGGTCGAGTTCCGTGGGATCGTGTCCACCGGGGAGGTGCATGAGAAGAGGACGGAGACGGGTGCTGAGCTCTGAATCGGAGTCCGCGACAACAGTGACGTGTCCCATTTTCCGGCCTTTGCGGCACTCGGCTTTGCCGTAGAGGTGCACGCGTGCCCCAGGAACGGTGAGCGCGAGCTGTGTGAATGTGGTGATCTCCGAAAGCGAAGAGGACGCGCCGAGAATGTTGAGCATGCAGGCGGAGGGTACTTTTAGAGAGGTGGACCCGAGCGGGAGAGATAGGATGGCGCGGAGGTGGTTTTCGTACTGGGAGGTTTCACACGCTTCGATGGTGTAGTGGCCTGAGTTGTGTGGTCTTGGTGCGATTTCATTGAGGTAGATCGACCCTATGCCAAAAGTAGGTCACAGGGAAACATTTAGTAGCCTGAATCACACACCATCTGCCATGAGGAACATTTCTACGCCAAATACGCCAGCTCCTTGAAGAGTTTTTATTGCGTTCTCGGCAACACTTCGAGCGCAAGAAGCTATCGAAGAGTCCCGGCTACGCAGAGGTGCGAAGACAAGATGGCATATGTTCTCCTTATGCACTGTCTCGACAACAGGATAAGACATTACTTCCCCAGATCGCGAGCGAACCACCATGACCGCGATCTCCTTGATGAAAGGCACCCACTTCTCCGCGTACAATGGTCGATTGCCAAGAGCTGTCATCGCATCTTGTACTTGAGCAAATTCATGAATCACGAAATTTCCTCGCCCGTCGTACGCCAGCGTCCTGCTCTTCAACATGAGAGGAAGACCCAGCTGTTTAGCAACAGAATTAATGGACTCCACTGTCGACTCGACCGGGAAAAAATCAGATACAGGACATCCGGACGCGCGAAGGTGCTGCTTCTGGACGAATTTGTCCTGGATGGTCCTGATTGTGAATGGGCTGGGGTGGACGCCAAGCGGAACTTTGCTCTCAATCTCCTCTAGGACACCAGCCTCTACGTGTTCTATCTCCACCGTGAGGACATCTACCTTAGATGATAGTTCGCGAATCTTGTCTGTGTCAGCAAAGGATCCATCGATGTGGGAGAGTTGTGCAGTGCGCGGTGCAACAATTTGTTTGGCGGGACCCTTGTCTCCCACGTCGAGGATGACGACGTCAATGTTGAGCATGGAGGCCGCTGCTGCTAGCATACGACCAAGCTGGCCGCCGCCTGGGGTATAGATGCGTGAACAATTGTCCTCGAGTAAACAATACAGGGCCTGTATTGGACGAGGTGTCAACATAAATGTCGGTCAATGTACAGACTACGTTAACCCACTCCCACCTAAGATCCCAACGACCTTGTCCATGGCAGACCAGTGTGTATTATGCCGTTGTGAACGTCGAGCAAATGTCAGGGAGGCGCCGGACCGCTCAAGCTCGAGATGATTGTCGAGGACAAGCGAGGACAAGCAGACGAAATCAGAAGCGCTGGCTATCAAACTATTTGCTCCTGAACACTGTCTACTAATGTACCTCTCTCATCCTTCACGACAACGCGAACCCGACGCTGCGCAACCCTCTTGAGACATGGCGCCGCCACCCACAAAGCAGCCTGCTACCCGAAAACGCACGAGAAAACGCAAACGACGCGCAGCCTCCTCGTCCTCCGAATCGTCTTCCACCGATGATTCCTCATCTGACTCCGAAACACCCAGACAGACTGTTGTTCGTGTACCGGTGAAGCATGCGAACAAGTCTCAGCCACAAGCAGGGTTCAGTGAAGAGTCCTCCTCAACGTCATCCTCATCCGAGTCGGATACGGACAAAGAGTCGGATGTTGAGCCCACGAGAGAGCACTCATCCAAAGCTCCATCGGGTGCAACTCAAAAAGCTTTCCGACGTACCTCCTCACCCACACCGCCGCCTTCCACTGTACCGCAATTCCTGTCGTCAAAGGACGCCGCTGAGGAAGAGAAGGGCTTGAAGGAGCGGTTCAGGAAGTTTTGGATGACATCTGTGGCTGATGCGTTTAAGGAAGATTTGGAGGAATTACGAAAAGTGAGTGTTTCCTGCCCTTCGTATCTCCTGTGTACTCAAGCAGTGTGAAGGAGCCTCATATGACAACCTCACGTCTGGCAATGCTTATTGATTCCTTAGCTGCAGGTGGAGAGGTCCTCGCGGCATCCCGAGTAGGGCCCGACACCAGCATGACAGAAATGGAAATTGTAATGGAGCATAATAGATGATCATCGATTATCCAATCCTCCCCACTCTTATGCCAAATGCGAAACAACGTACCCTGAAGATTATCCTACGACGCTATGTCGGCCATTGCGCAAGGCACGACGTGCTCCGCTAGTAACTTGGTGAGAGGATTACAACGTTCAGCTGAGTGTTCTATTCTCCATTCTGCGGAATGGTGACTGCAGTGGAAGTGATGAATGTCTAGCCGACATATCAATATTGCGAGTTGTGGAGTGCGAAACTCATAGAGTTTGCATCATTGTAACCGCGTTAACGAATGTTACCTTCAAGGTACATGGGCTGGGCTATGTGCTTCCAAGCGGGCGTGGTTAGCCGTTAATGGCCATACTGATTGGCAAGCATGTTTACTCGAATTCACGCGCACGAGTACTTCCGACTAGATGCTGGTCCGGGCTGATGCTCACTCACTTGAGCGTGAGCATTCTGCTGTTGCTGCCAAATGCTCGCCGATCCCGTAACCAAACTCCTCGGTAGGAGGTAGGAATCGTCGATGCTATACATGTGCTTGGGATCACTCTCATGATGTTCCATCATGTCGATCAACCTCAGAGGCACTTGGCCTAGGTTCGTGCATATAGCCTGGCATAACAGCTTTCGGTTGAGCTCCCCAACCCAGTTGCCATGCGATCCAGGAAGTGGAAACAAACGCGTCCTTTGTAACTTCATTCGCATTGCACGGCGCAAAATATCGCTCACAGCAGCATGATCCGCGCACTCGTGCCCTTGACAGCCGGGACACCTGATATTGGCGACAGAACAGTGGTCGTCCCTCTTGGAGCGGAGTCAAAATCAACTAATTACTAGCCTGTCTGGGTCACTATGCTCATCGTGTTCCTAAGATGTGATACATGGAGCGGGAATGACCATGCGCAGGACAATCTCTACGACAAAGCTTTCGTCGTCGTTTTACGGTTCTTGGCCCGGCCGGGCAGAACTATGCGCAGACCCTACAGTGACATATGCTCTCAGAGAAAGGTCCAAGAGCATTGAACATGCGAATTAACATTGAGTTGAATGGAAGATCGCAGGCTCAATCTAACTCACTGCTACTTATTTGTATGAGGCGCTCGACATCAACCGTCACTTCATGCGCGTTCTCGTCCATGTACTCATGATGAACATCCCACAGCTGTTATTTGAAGTCACCGTCTTTGCCGAGCGAATGACAAGTACTGTGTCCCTGCGTTCTCTTAACGCGAATGTACTAATACTCTCCTCGAACACAAAATGCCGGTGTGCAGAGAAACTGCCGGCAATCGTGATATTGCGACGCTTGCCCGGTACGAAATCTCTTCTCAATTTGAACATTCTGTTCACAGAGTATTCCCAAAGATAATGGTCATCGTCATCCTCTAGTAGAACATGGTATCGATGAGGTGCTTCCACTTTCATGCTACTGGGCTTGACTAGAGTGATTTCTGACTTCTCGGCTTTCGGTGTGAACACTCAGCTCGCTTGGAAGATCCTTGTAGAACAAGCTGCCGTTCTGCACCAACACGGGTATGGGTCACTTGGCTCTTCCGTCTGACATCAGCTCTTCTGCTAAGACTCTCGATCTTTGGGCTTTACCACCGTATGGGGTGCATCAGACAAGGTATGTCAGCTATGGTCAACAAAAGCTCAGTTGTTGCCGCTCACAGAAGCCTGTGCTGTGGGTTATGACACAGGTATGCACCCTATTATTGTCACACAGGTGGTGATAGATGGGATTCTGCAGTGTCCGCATGTCCATGTGACGCAGAAGTCGTCCATCATCAGCAACTTGAAGCCCCTCTGACACCCAACTACGACGACAGAACTGCGCTTTCACAATAACCTGACAAGCCGATAAGTGTGAAGTCCCTGACCCTATGTTCTGTAAGCATATGTGTAGACAGACATACCATTGGACGTCGGAAGGATGATAAACACAACTTGAACGTTTGCCTGATCGAGAGTGGTCACCCCGATCAGAGATCGATCGGGCCATTTGATCTTCACAGACACCACAATCCTTGCTGCTTTCCACTCCATCTACGTGCACACTTGCTTGAGTTGTACTTCACGATGTCCGACGACGAGGTGGATGTCGACGCGGTTATCGAACACGGCCAGCAACTCGTAGATGCCATCTTGCGGCGAAAGTCTCTCTCCGAAATCAAAGAAACGATCGCTGCAGGTGCACCAGTCTGGTATCAAGATGACGAGGGGACATCGCCTTTGCATGCGGCAGCTTATGTGGAAGATGAGGAGCTCATACGCTTCCTGATTGAAGAGGGCGCTGTCTGGAACGCAGGTCAGCACGATATCTCTCTCCCTTCCCCGCCGAATGGTGTCAAAGAAGCTCATCGCAGCCTTTTCCGCCTCGCGCAACAGTGGACAACCTACACAACACGGCGGGAGACATCGCGCTGTCCCTGAACAACGAATCGTGCTACATGGTTATTCGAGATGCCGGAATTCGCTCAGGTATGTGCGCCTCGGGCGTCTCGGCGGTCCCCCGATCGTCGCATTGACGAACAGCTTGAATCTGGTTGCAGAACTCCTGCTTAGGCTCCTGGCGAAACACACGCCGGCGGCGAACTCGCCATTGAATCTCATCCTCAAGGCCACTGATACTACACCTGCTGGCTCAACAGATGCCTTTCTTTCCACCAAGCTCGAGTATACAAAAGACGAGCATGGACAGGACATTTGTCTCGTCAAAGTCAACGACAAAGAAGAAGTGGGGGTCATGATGGGATGGGAGCGCGGCATCAGTAAGTGCTGCATCCATCTTGCTACTGGTGATGTGTTCTTAGCGAGCTAGTGTCAAGTGCAGGAAACGGTCCATAAGCTGTGTTCAGATCACCCGAACTATAGTGATGGCTTGAAGGTGCTCAACGTCGGGTTTGGTCTTGGTATCGTGCGTATTGATTGGTGTCGGAGCTGGGCAAGACATGCTACTTACTTTTTTCACTTCACAATAGATTGACAGTCTCTTCCAGAGTCTCGAGACGAAGCCGACACTTCATGTAATTGTCGAGCCTCACCCAGATGTACTAAAGTACATGCGGGATCAGGGATGGTATGGCAAGAAGGGTGTCAAGATCCTAGAGGGCAAATGGCAAGACTTCGTGGAGAGTGACGAGCTGCTCGGAGTGGGTGGCTTCGATGTAATTTACACAGACACATTTTCCGAGGACTACTCAGGTGTGTGCCCCTGGTATTATGCTCTTATACTTGACAGCTGCTCAGTATCAGGTCCAGAACTGCACCGATTCTTTGGGCACGTACCTGACCTGCTCGAGGGTCCGGAAGCACGTTTTGGATTCTTCAATGGACTAGGTGCTACAAGTACGTCTGTCGGTATCGCTGCGAGCTTTGACCGTTTCCTGACAGCTGCGCGGTAGATGCGCTGTTTTACGACGTTTACACCCACGTAGCGGAGTTGCATCTTGCTGACATTGGGATTGACGTGGAATGGAGCGACGTGGATGTCTTCGAGGGAGATACCGACAGATGGGGGAAGACGCGAGAGTACTTCGCGATGCGCACATATCGCCTCCCAGTCGGAAGGATGAGAGCTTTCTGAAGGGCGTGTTTATGTTCCTGTTCAGCCGGTGTTTGTACTTCAAGCTTTCAGAATCAAAAACAAGGCTTGGCTTGTCTGTTCATCTGCATTGTACCAGTAACCGAAATAGCTCAGTTGATGATGACAAAAATAACAAACGAGGGTGTGGAGAGAGTCGTGAGTGACACGGTCACCATGGTGGCAAGATAAGCAGGGTCGTTGCACAGTTGCCGACATGCAGAGCCACACGCGCGGTCCCCGATATACCCCCCGTGCTCTTACGAGTGTAGCCCTCTGTCCCTTTCCTTCTGCCTCCATCTCCCTCATTCCCGTCCCCGTCGACAGGTTCGACGTCTTGTACTTCACTACTCCTTCACTGTATTATCTAGCAGTCCGCTTGCTCGACGCACGTTCCCCGCTTTATCGCTTCTCAACCGTTCCTGGAGAACCTCTTTTCAAAAGTACAAACACAAGCGCACACAGTAGGATGGCAGCGCCGCCGATGTACACTGTCCGTGTTGAGGTTAACCCGATTCAGACGATTGCTTTGGTGCGTTGATCGCGGTGTTGGGTACGAGGTAGGGGCTGTGTGTGCTGAGATTGGTGGTCGCCGATCCTGTAGCGTCTCCCGATCCACTTGCCCCCAAACGATACGGTCCCGTACGAGCTCCAGCAATACGTGAGTGCTTTGCGCTTGGTGCGAATTCCCCACCACAAGGCTGATGAGTGCTGGACTGCACAAAGTACTCTCGTGATGTCTGGGTGGCGAGGCAGCGGGCTGTCCTTACCAAAGGCTCGCGTTATCTCAAGCCTCGTTTCGAGATCATCTGGTCCGTCTTCATGCTCCTGTGAGTTCATTTCGAATCTCGAGTACGTGACAGTAGCTTTGACCACTGAGGCCGCGAACACCCAGCATCACCGTCGCTCTTCCGATCGTGATCTACTACGTCGTCCTGAACGCGCTCCCTCATAAGCTCGACCGCTTCGAAGAGGTCAACGGCCGTATCTTCGTCTCTGACGAGCGGTTCTGGCAGGCGCGCGCGGCGAGCGTGGGTTCATTCCTCGGTCTTGTGCTCCTCGGATGGGTGCCGTTCTTCTTGTGGAAAGCCCAGGTGAGTGCCCAGGCTCAAGATCGTGCGCTGTGTTGAGCGAGCGAGTGCTCATGTTCATGTGCAGGGCAAGCGTCAGGTAAATCAGATGCTCGCGAGGTTCAGCGCAGAGGATGCTGCAGTGAGGGGCACTCAGGTGCCTCAATGGCAAATGAAGATGCCTGGTATTGGAAGCAAGGCTCTGGTGCGTGGAACGTCTATCTCTTCTACACAACATCCACCAATCCTTACACCTCATA
The DNA here is from genome assembly GCA_000743315.1 of Lignosus rhinocerotis TM02. Taxonomy (NCBI): domain Eukaryota; kingdom Fungi; phylum Basidiomycota; class Agaricomycetes; order Polyporales; family Polyporaceae; genus Lignosus; species Lignosus rhinocerus. The sequence continues at coordinate 155,531 of KN049993.1, forward strand.
GCATGTCCTTATCTCCTACCCACGCCCGCCTATGGTCACTCCGTTCCAGATGGGGGCGACGCTGCCTCCTGTAAGACTTTGCTCGCAATTGTCAGGATCATGCTCATTTGCATTCACAGTACCTCATCAACCAGCCCATCGACCCGAACGTTGGTGGCTATTACCCACATGTGGCCCCTGGCCATGCACAGGGCCAGCCTCACCACGCCCCCACAAACAACATGCCCGGTGTCCCACTATATAATGCCAACGACGAGAAGATTCCAGACTACACCGGACCCGCGTCGGACACCTACCTTCCTCACGAGAAGGAGCGTTTTGAAGATATCAGAGTGTAAACCGGAGATGATCTGTGGGCGTTCCAGTCCGCGCCTCGCGAGCGTACTTCTTGGGATGTGTTTCCGCGTCCCCTTTGTGATATTGTTACTTGCGCTGCTATTCTGACCGTTGTCGTCATTTGTTCATGTGCTCACGAACTGCGTTTGCTCAGCAAGCGGACGTTCTGCCTCTCTTTGTTCCAGTGTAGCTCTCCTTTAGTGACCTGTACAAGATGTCTTCCTCATGGAATCAAGGATTTGGAGCCATAACTTTTCCACGTGCATGTGTCCCATCAAGTTGCGCCAACTTCACGAAGCGTGAACCTTCCCGTCAGACTTAACGCTTGCGCTACATATTGAGGTCGAGACTTGATGTGCGCAGTCAGCTTGAGCGTGTCTGTTGGAGGTGAGGATTGCATGTCGAACCTTGAGGACAATCTAGACTCGATGCATGCCGATAATTATCGCTCATTGGCTCAACTTCATTGTCATCACGAATCACCGAGGCGCAGGCAGGGATCTTCGACAAAACCAGCTTCGGCAACGCAATCGGACACGCCGATTCTGTGATTCCGGGTATATGCGGAAATGGGGTATCATTGGAAAACGGAGAGACCTCTGACCAGCCTGTCGGTGCTCATCCGGAAGTACTCGTTGTCGATCCCGTGATCCCTGGAGTCCATCTCAACGAGCGGGTTGCGTACGACGTACTCGAGGAACGGGCCAGAGTAGATCTGGCGAAGGACGAAGCGGAGCGACTCCGCGCCCGGGTCGCTGAGCATGACGAACTTGTACCCCGAGAGCGTCTCGTACAGGTGCAGCTTGTACGTGGACGTCTGGTAGTTCACGAACTGCTCGTCCCTGCAAGATGCGGTGGGGGAGAGGTTCATAGAGATGCAGAGGCGGGCGGGGGGAGAAGAGACGGACATACGCACTTTCCGGACAGCTTTTTGATCATGTTCCGCAGGGAGAGGACCACACCATACACGAGTTTTGCTTCCTCATCAAATGACAAATTGGACGTGGGCGGCGGGAGAAGGGGTGCGATCGGACTTTGCGTTTGTGTAGGGAGAGGCGTGTGCGGGACATCATCATTGACTGCGACGACAATGCCGGAGGACGATGAGAGCGTGTTCCGGTTGTCGTATGCGGCGTTGGGGTTGGACGAGGGATATACGGGTGCGTACACGGCCGGCAGCATGCCGCCCTCGACGGCTGTCTTCGGACGAACTGTGCGATGCCAGTCCTGGTAATATACACAGGTACAATGCCTGGGGGTTCGCACATAGCAGTCAGTTTGGTGTCGATCAGACAGTTGTGACTATACAAACGCACCGGTCAAACATGTACAAGCTGTAGATGGTCATGCCAGGCTGTGATCCAGTGGAATGAACCCGAGAGAGTCGGAGTCAAAGGAACGGATAAGTAGTAGAATCGGATATGTGCACAGTGCCAGTGCGGCATTCGCAAGAAACAGAGACGGTCATAGACGCCGGGAGGAGGAACGCACCCGAGTCCGAAGACCGGAGCGAGCACAGCCACGAGAACACACCCGTCACTGTCAGGAAAGCACCCGGTGGCCGGCACGCTCAACCTCCTCCAACATCTTCCTCCCCCACGCCCACCACATGTCCTACTTTCCCCGTATCTCGATTTCTATAGAATGTTGGAAAGCTCACACTCATTTCTTCGAGCGTTGCCCCAGTCTATCTTTAAGTGCTGTACCAGTGTGCGGAACATGAGGCCCCAGACGTCCTCAGCTCTAGGTCTACCATGAACAGACAAGGTGAACTGCATCAGGCGCGCTAGCCATGTTCGACATAGAACATTGCCGGTCCATTTACTCACAATTCTCTGGCGCAGTCCTAGCCAGGCCCGGTTATGTCTGATACTACTGTCACCGCCGGGATGCCTCCTAACCATGATCGGCACCTCTACCACTCTCCTGGTAGCCGTCCGACTTATATACACCTGTCGAGATCGAGCGATTGTACTGTCCCTAACCTTCATACTCTCCAAGTTCCCTCATCTTGCCCCTCTCCATCTCCTTCCTGGGATGTATGCCACCTACAAGTACTTCAGGAATAAGAGACGAGCAACTCAAGCCGCTCGCCAAGCAGAAGCGTCCGGTGCCCCTCCTCCAGACCGTGATGGGGACTCTCAGACTGTTCAAAACGAAGCTGCACCCGCTTCTCCTCCTGCACCGCACAAGATATCGTCCTCGACAAAATGGAAGGTTATGCTTATGGTCGCGCTCTTTGTCCCGGTTCTCTTCGAGACTCTCGACTACACAGGTTTGTTCAAGACAACCAACCATGATTGGGACCCTGACTAATGTGTGACCACCCAGTTGTGGCGACCGCTCAAGTTGACATAGCTGTACGTTGATGTGCCTCCTGCTTCCTCACGGTTGAACCCTCATTTTCCGTTGTAGTCCGTGTTCCACCGTCTGGATTTACAAAGGCATGCTCCGTTTTGGTGAGAGAAATGGCTTTGGACTCACCTTCCACCCAGTTACATTGGGACAGTATACCTCCTGACATCGACCGTGTTCCTTCCTTTATTCGCGTCACTGGCGGATATTTGGGGTCGGCACTGGGCACTCCAGTTCTCCCTACTGCTCTTCATGGTCGGTAGTGCGATCAGCACCGGCAGCCAGAACATGATCACTATGCTAGCCGGTCGCGGCGTGGCCGGTATCGGGGCGGGTGGGATGATGGCGGTACAGATCATGAATTTTCTACTTGATTAAGACGTGCGATTTACGGCACAATCACAGCTCATTCGTATCATTCTATCTGACTCGAGGTCTCTTGATGATAACAACTGGCAGCAGTCCATGTTGTTCTTCCTCTTCACCGTTGGCTACTGCGTTGGGCCCGTCATCGGTGGTGCTCTTACCACCATATCATTTCGCTGGATCTTTGCCATCAAGTGTGTTGACACTTTTCTGCGTACCCTGTTTGCTCGCTCATTCGCTCTCGCTCTTAGCCTGCCTGCTTCTGCGTACCCCTGTTTGCTCGCTCATTTGCTCTCGCTCTTAGCCTGCCTGCCTGCCTAATAGCGATTATACTTACCTTCTTCATCCTTCGTGGGCGTACCAAAGGCGCACAGCCTCGATCCTCCGCCTATACGTCGACATTCGCCCCGGACGCCGAACCCGAAAGAGAAACGTTCACCCAGAAGCTGCTCCGGATTGACTGGGTTGGCGCCATTCTCTTCATGGGTGCAGGCATCACGCTCCTCCTGGCGCTCAACTGGGGCTCAAGCGCAGAGTGGGACTCGGCTCGCGTCATCGCATGTTTCGTCGTCTCCGGGGTGCTCTACATCGCGTGGGTTGCATGGGAGTACTTGCTCGAGCGCAAGCAGCAGTCCGGCCGGATGAGCAGGAACCCACTGATGCGCACGGACCCCATGATCCCTCTCGAGCTCTTCACATCGCTCGATCTGTGCATTGCGCAATACGCGTTGTTCGTGTCGGGCCTCGTCATGGTCGTCATGTTCTACTTCATCTCTATCTTCTTCACGATCGTCAGTGGCTTGACCGGGACGCAGGCAGGAGCACAGCTGCTGTACTTCGCCCCCGGGTTGGGTGCTGGTGCATTGACATCTATATTCATGCTGAAGACTTTAAGGCAGGTGCGTGCTCCTGATGACTACATCGCGTGCCGCTGTCGAGCCTGACCGCACCCGTAGCCCAAGATCCCGATTCTATTGGGCGGCCTCATCATAACCATCTCATTGGGGTTGATATCCCACGCGATGGGCCGCAACAACAAGGGAGAAGTTAACGGGTAAGACCGTTCTCACTTTCCAACCCGATAGAAATCTGAATATTTTTGTGAAGATTCCTCGTCATGGCGGGTGTCGGCGTCGGCGTGTCTATCGGCCCGCTCACCATCCACTGTCGCTTCTCGCAACCTGAGAATCGTATCGCCGTCGTCGCAGCTCTCACTCTCTTCGTGAGTCTCCTCCATGTCACACGTTTCTCTTCTTCCTTTCAACCTACGAATCATTGCTGATCCACCCCACCTTGTTCAGAGCCGTGCCCTGGGTGGCACCGTCGGCCTGGCACAGTGCGGCGCCGTCCTCAACGCGAAAGTCAACTCGATCATCACCTCCCTCGTCGCCTCTGGACGACTCTCACCTGCGGACGCAGGTCTTCTCTCGAAGGGCCTCACAGAGGGTATCTCGTCCATACAGAGCATCAGTGCACTTCCTCCAGACGTGCAGACCCTCGTCAGGGACGCATTCCGGCAGGGCACGCGCTGGTGCTTCATCTCCCTCATCCCGTGGGCGGGCCTATCGTTCATCGCGACACTCGCCTTGTCCAAAATTAGGGATACGGACCGGGAAGCGCAGCAGCGTGCGGGTGAGGGTGAGAACATTCGCCTTGTCTAAAATCAGGGATACGGACCGGGAAACACAGCAACGTGCGGGTGAGGGTGAGAACATTGAGAAGGCAGGAAAACCTGAGAAGATCAGGGCAGATGATGAGGAGAGGCAGATGTCGTTTCCTGAAGGACAGCCTAATAAGGTTGACTCTAGAGATGCTTTCGGGTCGAATTGATGATGGTTGTGTATGTTCTGGACGCCCTGTTCGTTCTCTACGACGCCAACTGACATTCGATGCATGTCACTTGGAGCCTCTGTTTGAACCACTCAGCTAATGATCTTCACGACTCTGTTCGTTTTCTACGACGACAACTGACATTCGATGCATGTAACTTGGAGCCTCTGTTTGAATCACTCAGCTAATGATCTTCACGACATAAGCACTCGGATATCATCTATCTGTATTGATAGCTCTTAATAATCCATCCATTTACCGCGGGGTTCCTTGCATATTTGCAACATGCGCATTCCTCGAGCAGACATCGAGCTTCAGCAATCCTCTCACCCTTCAAATGACAACTGGTTTCGATCCTCGATCCGAGTCGCCTCAGTCGCTTTGATCGCTATCGCGGTCACATACCCTCTGCTGCCCTTTATTTTCATTGAGATCCCTCGGTTACAATCTTCCACTTCGACTTCGCACAGCATCGGGAGCAAATCCCACGTTGCGCGCTCAGCCCTGATCTAGATATCTGCAAACGTCATGGCATGGAACGCGAGTGTGAGTACATAGCAGCCGATTGCTCCGACAAGCTTCTGAACATGCACTGCACGCAGGAGACCCTTGAGCGCCTTGAGCGCCTTGGGCAGCGCGCGTCGTCGAAGGCGGCAATTTGCGGGCGGACAAAGGAGAGAACATCCATGGCGATGAAGGGTTGAGGCGGCGAGGGCTCGGGAGCGCTCTTAAGCTGTAGGGAGTCACCTCCGAGTCCCCTAGTATCCGGACGATCATTAGCTGTAGGGAGTCACATCCGAGTCCTCTAGTATCCGGACGATCATTAGCCTGGACTGAGGATGGTGAGCAAAAGTCGGTCCATCAAGACAGGGCGCACGGTCACTACATTGTGGTCCATAAGGTTGTGCTAGCGAGTGACTGGATCGTTGTGATAGCGTACTAACATAAGGAGGTTTCGGCGGTGTGGCGAGGAAGGATGATCAACTGGACCACTGCGAGCAGGCGGACATGAAGATGGCCCTCTCTATTTCCTGGGTCCATCGAATTCCTGCAGGGATGACATATCAGAAGCCACTCTGACCTGATTTCGGGAGTGCTACAACACCCCGGAGGTCCTGTCCACTGGACGAGGGTCCTGAGAAAATGTCAGCAAGCATTTAGTGGGAATATGAATGGATCAGTATTGTACTAATCTCCGGTAGTCTGTAGAATTAGCAGACCGACGCCTGTCCGCTTCGCAACCAACTTGAAGTTGTCCCGCAATCGCACGAGAGTATGTACTGCACGTCGCGCTTGACGAGGCCTCGAGCATCACAGCGGACCTCACTGAGTCCCCAAGAAGGCCGCCCATGTGCATGAGACCGAACAACTGCGCGGGGACAAGGATGACGACGGTCATGCCCAACCTACGGAGATCGAATCGCGAGGAACAATATTCATCTTGATGTGCGGCTCCGCGGAAACCTTGCCACTAAAGAACCTCCGGTATTCGGCAGACGCAGCCCGACTCGCCCGTGGGATATGAAGACAGAGTTTACTAATTGACGTCCATCCTTGCGCAAGAATGCTTGTAAAGAGTATTGAAGTCCTCAACAAGCGCGGCTATCCCCTTGTTGGGCCGGAGAACACACGATACTACATTGCGTCCACACGATTGTCGATGAATCGAGGTCGGCTGTCGGATGTGCCAAGAGCTGCTTAAGGATCCCTCGGTGATCCGTTTGGACTGGTACTGTAACCACATGCAGTATTCGTGTGCCGTGTCTGGGTGCTCGGCAGGGTGTGTGCGAGTCCCCCTCAATCTGGAATGATCATACGTTTTCGCGCAATGATCGGCACAGGAGCGTGGAGTTGGAAATGACCACAGAGTGGCATGGACACCGCCCATCGCACAGGGCTGCCAGCGGTAGCATGTACGGTACATGAGTGGGATCGCTTTTGTGGACAGGGTTCTCACACATGCCTGTAGCAAGGAGGTATGAGGCACGGACGTTAACAAGGATCGCGAAGATGGAACTGGAAAGCCATATCAGCCTCCCTCAAGTTGAAGGAATATATGTGCATACCTCCTGATCCTCCTCCATCCATCTTATTCCCTCAGACCTGCTGAACGACAGGAAATCTGGAGTTCTTGTGGCACTGGGAAGGACTGGCATCCTTTGGTGTTCGACGAACTCGTCTACGATTGCTTGCCATCTGTGACCTACTACATAGTAGTAGGACGCACTCGCCACGCAGCATGCCACAGTGTGCGGAGTGAATGGATGCGCCTGTGGTTGCGTTCGGGATGTCATACACGTGCCAAGTCCGGGCAGCCGTCTTGTAGATCAGAGCACATTGGAGTTGTCCAAGCACTCATTTCCATGCTTCAGAGCCTGACCGAGATACTGTGTAGTAACTAAGTACCCGAGACCAGTTGAAGATAGCTGGAACACCCGGGTGTGGATATCAAGAACGGATCATTGTTATCAATCTCCCGTAACCAAGAGTACATCCTGTTATAATGTGCTGAGTACTGGAGCCAGTGTGCAATCGATAGCAAGGGATACGACGGAGGGCTACAGTACAAGGGATAGATACAGCAGTGCAGTGCAGTTTAACTCGACAAATATTACCAGGGGATGCGGCTGGAGCGGGTATACTCTAGTTTATGATATGAATCCATTAGTCCTTCGCGGAAGCCTCATTCGCTGTCGCGTCCTTCATGTCAAGGTCTTCGTCCTTCGTCAGCTTCTTCCGTACTGCGTTCATGAGCGACATCTTCATCTCGTGCTCTAACCGTTCTTCGGCCTCCTCTCCAGCAACAGCCTCATCTAGGGCGAGCTTCATCTGACCTAATGCGAGCATGTCCTCCTCGATGGACCCCTTGGTGATGAGCTTCACCACATCCACGTCGCGCTTTTGTCCTATACGGTAGGCACGATCCTGGGCCTGCTTGTCGTTGTGCGGGTTGAAATCCTGGTCGAACCTGAAGAGATCGCTTGTCAGACGAAGTTGAAGATATGCGACGTTGGAGGCGCGCTCACATGATGACCACACTCGCAGCGGTGAGATTGATACCCATACCACCTGCCTTGGTGGACAGGAGGAAGACAGGAATGCTCTCGTCTTCGGTGAACTCGTCCACCAAGGTCTGGCGAACGTCGACAGGTGTGGAACCCGTCAGAACCAGATACCTGACCTTCTTGATATCGAGGACCTTCTGCAGGATGTCCAAGATTTGAGTGAACTGCACGGCAGATTGTTTGTCAGCATGGTGGGGTGACGCAATTGGGGCCATGCACTTAACCTGAGAAAATATCAATAACCGCCGGCCCTCCTTCTGGTACTGGTCGAGCAGCGTCAAGAGGACCTTGACCTTGCCTGCTTGCATATAGCAGTCATCGTCTTGAACGTATCTGCGCAGACACTATATGATATGTCAACAAGACAGCTGCGAGGTCAGAGCTATAGAACAGTGTACTTTGTATGTCGTGGAGAAAGTTTGCAGTTCAGCGTCGGTCATAACCTCCATGTCCTCCTTGACATATTCGAAGACCGCGCCCCGCTTCTTGAAGTCTGGCTCCTTGAGCAAGAGCTTCGCCATAGACGACAACGTATCGTCCGCAAAACGCCTCCGGAAAAGCATTGGATGCGAGGCGGCTTTCCGTAAGTCCATCAACACGTTCGAACTGTTCTCAAGGTACATCTTGTCCTTCGTCCGAGCAGTCGTGCGTGTCTTTTTCTTGGCCGCCTTCCCGCGACCGTTGGTAGGTGGTGCGTCGGAGGTCTCCGCACTGCCGTTCTCCAGATCAAAGATGGTCTTGCGTGAGCGTTGTAGCGCGTCATTGTAGATCGACCTCTGAAGGGGAGTCATGTCGCACCACTCAATACGCTCCGTTTTCTTTGGCAAGTCTTGGAGGACCTGATATGTTTGCTGAGACGAGGTTGCGGTGTGTCGAAGGACAAGGGATACACGTACCTGATCCTTACGACGTCGAAGAACGAAAGGCGTCATCATCTTCTTCGCACGCGAGACGCGTTGTTGAGCGAGCAAGGTGACCTTCGAGTCACCCTTCGTCTTGAATACTGCTCGTAGAGAGTCCAAGTCATCGGCAAATTGATCCGGGAGGATGAAGTTCATTAACGACTGCGAGACGTCACTAAGAGAGGATTGGGGCATCCGATGACAATGGGTACGTACGACCAACTCTTGCAGGTTGTTCTGCAAAGGTGTTCCAGTGAGGAGCAAGCGCCATCGAGACTTGTAGCGGAGTAGGGCCTGGTACCGCTGGGATTGGAAGTTCTTCAACACATGACCTTCGTCAAAGACACAGGTCTGGGGAAGCACGAATGAGCATTTGAAAGGGATCAGAAAAAGAGGATCAGACACTCACATCCCACTCTATTCGGCGGAAAAACTTTCGGTCGTGGTCATCACCTTGTGCGAGGTTGTAGGTGGTGATGAGAACATTCCAGCCGCCAGCTTTTTTCGTGACCACGGAGTTGTTAAGCATGTCTCGGAGCTTGGGACGATCATTCTTGTCGGCATAGTATGTCTCGACATTGATATTGTCACCCGCGAACTTTTGAAACTCGCGACACCAGTTCTCAAGGGTTGAGGAACTATATGGTTCGATTGAGACTTAATAGGGAGCAGATTAACACAGCAACACTTACGGCACGACGATGAGATGAGGACCGACGCGACCCCGCTCTTTAAGGTGTGCAAAGAAGCTGATGACTTGCACGGTCTTTCCTAGACCTAAAATTCCATACCATCAAAACCTGTTATTCAGCGCTGGGCGACTAACGGGATTCCTCACCCATTTCATCAGCAAGGATACAGCTGTAGCGCCTCTGATACAGCAGACTTAACCAATTGACACCAATCATTTGGTATTCCTTCAACGTCACGCCCGGTTGAAGTAATGACGGTTGAGTAGTCATATAGTACTTTGGCTTGTTTGCAGTGGTCGACAAATGCGTGAGAGTGAGAGCGCCCTCTTCCGTAGACACAGACGCGTCCCGCGATGTCGCTGCGAGCTCCTTGCCTTTCACCTGCCCGCTGGCCTTGCCGTGACTCCAGTTCGCGATCTCCTTCCTCAGCTCCGCTCCGATGCCCTCGCAATCCTCGAGTATGCTATCTACCTTGCCGTAGCCCTGAAAGATGGTGGCGCTGTCCTCGAACATGCGCGGACTGATCCCAGCTGGGCCCGCTTTCTTCTTACCCTGACCAAGCTTGGTGTTGAGGTCCTCAACCGACGTGAAGGGACGAAGCTCGATGATTTTCTTCGCCTGCTCGGGAGAGCACCCTGTACAGGATATCACGATCCAGCATGACCGACGCGAGTGGAACTGAACGCACCAGTCAACTCCTGCAAGCCCTCCTCCGAGGCCACATTGAAGTAATCTAAAGCTCGTTGCTCGTCGACGTTCTTATCATCACCACTTCCGGACTCCTCGTCACTGTCCTTGAACTCGTCCTCTGAATCAGAAGCAATGACCTTCCTCCTCAGCCGCTTCCGCGCCTTGCCAACCTCGGGACTCATAGGGGAATCGATAACCATAGGAGGTGCCTTCATCTGAGAAGGAGTTGAGGGTCCCGCATCGCTCATAGGTTTTCCGTCGATGATGCGATTCTTATAGATCATGGACCTCTTACCCTTCTCCTTCACAGCGAGACGCTGCGCCTTACTGGCCTCCACAACTTCTCTCACTCGCCCAGTCTCCGCAACAGGTTCCATATCCAATGGAGGAGGGGTCTTCGGACGTGGTTTCCATGATGGATCAACGAGCAGAGCAGAGGCCTTAGGGACGTCACCGCCAGCCTCTTTCCATGCTGCACGTACTCGTTCAGTGTCGTGCTCGATCTGCGTTAGACGGAATCGCGTAAAGCGATTTTCATCCTCGCTGGCTTGTGTGGACGACGATGGGGGCTTCTCTTCTGACCCACGCTGTCCACGTATAATTCGAGGACGAGACGTACCGTTGACAAGCTCCTTGCCATCTGGGAAGGAGTCATCGGAAGAGAGGGAAATGGATGACAGCGACGTGTTCGGCCCTGTGTGATGCTGCCCTGACATGCGAACGTCCGGAGAAGCGGGTGTGAGGAAGTCGATAGGGTCCCGTGAGTGGGTAGGTCCCATGTTCAGTCTCTTTCTGGGACGGTCATCCTCCTCCATATCCTCCGTCTCCGATACCTTTCTACTCGTGGCTGACAACAATCGCGTCGAGGTCGCGTTTGACACGCCATTGATTGGTCGGAACCCGCTAGGCATCGATAGTGGGTCCGGTGGGATGGGAGTAGAGCGTACTTGAGGGTCTGAGCGAGTTAGACCCGGAACCTCATCGTCAAACAGGTCCCATGCGCTGGGGGTAAACTTTGACGCATCGGAGAGATCTGGACGTGAAGGACTGGAGCTAGGAACAAGCACCGTCCCAGAGGACGATGGTGGTGGGGGGAAATAGCGCGATGTGGCTGTAGCGTCCCGCGACTGGGAGGGGGGCACTCCTGCCGCGTTGTCACTGTTGGCGGTCCAGGACGGTGGTGCTGGGGATGCTGAATGGCTTAGTGACGCGTTTTGTTGTTTCTGCACCTTCTTGAATTTAAGCTGTTCCAAAGCCGCTTTCTGAAGTGACGTGAGGTGGTCAGGACCACCTGGTTAGACAACGATTACCACCTCAGATATCATGACTGAACACACTGACTCTAGCAGCTGCGGCGTCAGGCCCGAGAGACATCGCGAAGGACGTCTGCGTCGGAAGAGTGAGGGTGGAAGATCTTACAGAGGTCCAGAAGGATGCGCAAATGTGCGGATGTGAGGGATGGACAACAAGGCAAAGAAACCCTAATAATCTGGCTACAGTCGGAGAGTCAAACTATTGTGGCTGCAAAACGCTCGGTGGCCGTCGTGCGATAGTGTTTGCACTCGCAAACAAGGTACAGCACCTAAAGCAAGGGTGTTCGACATCAGACACTCACTACGACGTCCACTAACCCTGCAGTCCCTGCTACAGCATAGTGTTTGTGCTTGGAACAAGACGTGGAGTCGAACGAGGTCTTGACTGCACACACAATTCACACAAACACACTGGCGGTTGGGATGGATAGGAAAAAGGATGGAATATATTTACTGAAGAACCCGGAGATGGCACATGCCTCGAAATACAAATCCTCGGCGAAGTATGCTATATTGTATGTGCTAGCAAGAGTCGACCGAGGGCGAGGAGGACAGGTAATTTGCGCCAGAGCGAGCAGAGAGACGACAGACACGTAGTGTAGCAATGTGAACGACTTGCTTGTTGGAGACGTTGACTAGTTGGCAGTATGAAGCAAGGGAGGGATCTGGAAGTAGCTGGACGTGTATAGATCCAAGATGGCATACCTGAAAACATTACTTCAGGTAGATGAGAGTAACAGTCCGTCAACACAAGATGGAATCCTACGGCGAAGAGTTGCCAGGGCAGATACGATGTCGCCTGCCAATGTTAGGATAGTGAATAATAAGCCCACTCGCAAAATCGATCCTTCTCGCACTGTATCTTGCTGTCGATTCACTGATAGGACCATCAATGCAGCATATCTATATCGATAAAGACAGGTCAGTAATAAGGGCAGACGTTGTCACACTCAACAAAATTCAACATTCGTCCAGGTTCCCCTGACCCCAGGATCAGCTATGCCAAAAAATAACGGGTATAGGTTGAATAGACCAGACACTAGGTGAATATGGACATATCTGAAATTAGAAAAGTAGGTCCTAAAACGTTCATAATGAGCTGACAAAGCGCTAAAGCTTGAGATGGACCAGATGACGAACTTTGTCCTAATTGCTCCGCCCTGATGTATATCAAGGAGAGAGATATCTCCTCAGCAATTACTGTCAAAACTTGCATGAAGCCCATCAACGCTACCAAAAGCACATAAATCACAAACGAACTTGTATGAAACAGCTTCGCGCGCAAGTCTTCAACGGGATTTCGAGTGCCACGTCGCCCATCTCATAAATCCACGTGTCGTCACCGACATCATACGGGTGTTTGACAGCTAGATGAGATGTTCGACAAGTCATGCAAACGCCTGTTTGACAACGACGACAGGAAGGAAAGCGATCATAAGGGAGGAGGGCACAGAAAGTTGTTATCGATGGGAGGATAGTGGTAGTCGAGGAGGAATAGTCCTGGGAAAACCGGAACGTGAGTTTGGGCTCCTTTGGCCTGGCGGTGCCGGGTGGCTGTGGTCCTGCCATTCTCGGGCGGGCTGCGCGCGGAGCCCACGAGTCCTGCGCGCTGCCAGTGCGCCTGGTCATGCCAATCGTCCTTGTCTCTCAACCCCCATCCACCCACCATGTCTGGCTTCTGGGATTCCATCGTCCTTAGCTTGACACTTGCTATATCCTTGGTCGTGTCGCTTGCGATCACCGTGCCGTTAACTGGTGCACTGGTGCGTTTACGAGGCGAGCAATCACTGTTCATGACGTCCCGTGTATAATGCGGGCTGATGCCGCATGAACAGCCAACTACAACCCCAAAGCCCTCCAGCTCGACCCGGAGGGCAATGTGAACGTTCACACTGGCCCTATCGTCACCTCGTTCTTTGGCATGTTAAAGCGAGTGTACCGTATTGAAGTATGTCATGAGTGTTCGTGTTACAGCATAATCCCACCGACTGATGGTCGTGTTGTAGGGTTGGACCGGCTTGTACAAGGGCCTGAGTACGTTGTGAACTCAAGCATAACCTTCCATGGGATCTTACTTGTCCTGTAGTGCCAACCGCCACCGCAACCATTGTCATGACTGGTTTTGCGATTGGCGCGATGGACTCGAAGAGTCTTGCAAGGCATAGCCGAGTTGACCCGGGCCCTGAAGTTGGTGTGCTTGCGACACTTATTTACACAGTCTTTGGCATGCTCGTAGCGCTCCCCGCCGCGATAATCACCTACCGGTCAATTGTCACGCCATACAGGCTCCCTTGGTTCGCGCCCATCTACTCGCTCCGTATCCTGTTAACTCCGACAGAGCGTCGTCGTCCTTGGATTTTATACCTTACCCCGGGACTTCTGACTGCCCAGGTCGTCAACATCGCCTACACCGTCATTCTCTTGCGCAGCCTTCAGATTCTTCTGCTGGCGAACAACAACTTCTCATCTGTCAGATTCGGTATCTACGTTGCCATCGAGGTGCTCAGCACCGCTATCACCTGCCCTCTCGAAGTCATGACTACCAAGTTGGCCATCCAGCGTAACCACTCTACTTCAGAATATAATTCGGTGGAACAGGAAGTCGAGGATGATGCCGTAGAGGCACCTGAGTACGCCGAGTATTCCGGCCAAGAGGAGGACGTCATTGGGTAAGTGCAGTTGTATAGCGCTGTCGACAAGCACTCATATGGATCAGATTGCGCCACGAGAAGGATCCTTATCTCGGCTTCGTCGATTGCGCGAAGCGCATCATCGACGAAGAGGGCTGGCAGGCTCTGTATAGGGCTTGGTGGGTGACGATGCTTGCCGCGGTCGTCAGTGCGGTTGCCGTGGCTGTTCAGTACCAAAACAGCGTAATGGGCAAGTGAGGTGTATGTGAGTCTTCGACGTGCATCGCGAGAGTTCAGCTCATGTAAAGAGGAACAGCCTCGTACTTCTTGCAACTGTGTACTAGCTGCCTGTAACATCACGATTGAATGAACTCTTCGTTGCATAAGGGCTGCTCAATTTTCGTGGACCCTGGACCCTGGACCCTGGATGCGTTGGAAGGGGGTGATGGGTGCAAGCGAGGGTAGCCGAAAAGGAGAGGAAACACATATTCTAGGGCATGAACGAGTATCCATTCGAAGTCCGAAGCTTATGTCCACAATAACTCTCCTTATGATTGACTCGTGAGTAGGCTGCAAGCTACTAGTGCTAGTGAGCTCGGAGGGACCAATATTCGGACGTCCTCCTCTACCACTTATCTCACGCCCATGCCTATGCAGACCAGAGCCAGTACCTAGTACGAGGCATGTAGAAGAATATGGGAATGTACAGATTTCATAATAGATGACGACGATTTTGCGGACTCTGAGTCTGAGCCCCAGAAGGAAGAGATTGTAAACCATAAACCAATATTGATAGTACTACTAGTATTTATGCTAGGGTTACACTCGGGTTATGGGGAATAAACCTCACTCGGCTATTATTGCTTATATCCATCACTCACATCAATCAATATTGCCTTCCAACGCGTCCAGCGTCCAGCGTCCACGAGAATTGAGCAGCCCTATATAGTCGGCTGTTGCAGGCCGTCTTACTTTGGACCTCGTCCCGTCTCCCGGTGAGTAAAGCGTCGGCTTGGATTCAGAGACACATCAAGCCTTACGTATGGCACAGGTATGTTTAGTGCCGACAGATCAAACATACCTCAGCTGCCACTCTCGAGACACTCGAATGGCCATGACTAGTACTGTCCAATACCTGGGTTTCCGCGCCATTGACGAGGCCTTTCCTCTCGTACGAAAGTCGCATACTCGTCCGCTGACCCTTTCACAGAGAATGTCTCATTGCGAAACCTGCCTATTGCAGCCAGCGTTGAGAGAACTGATTTTCGATGATAGATGATGTCCTACGGAGCGTCGCGCTGGATGGACGGATGCCACCTCTCTGGCACGCCCATGTTGGCGGCTATATCTTTAAGCTTGGTGTCCCGACCGAGGGTATAGACCGTCAATCGAACTTCGACCTTGTCGTTTGACACTGTGGGGTTCTCCCCCTGTCTACCTGCGACCGAAGCTTGTTGTGAATCGTGTTCACCATACGCACACGTGTCCGCACAATCCTGCCTACTAGAACATTCTCGCGCCGTTTGCGACATTTTGAGGTCACCCATAATATCGAGGTTCGCGCCGAACACGGGCTATGACGACACCGCGAAGTGCTCGTATCCGGTGCAATCGCGGCGTTGGTCAGCAATATTAATGTCTGTCCAGTTGTGCTGTCCGGTGCAATCGCGGCATTGGTCAGCATTTTTAATGTCTGTCCAGTTGTGCTCTCTCTACCCTGCAAAGTGAGTCCCTGCTGCGTTCGTCCGTGAAACCCTCTCATGGGCCTTCGAACATCGCCCAATCTCCTCCGTGACGTTATGTACCATTCAGGCAATGCGGGGAAAGGGCTCAGGTTAGTGCCTGCGTTCTTTTCACTCTTGTTGAAGGACTTTTTCACGTCGATGTTATGATAGGTGGTGCATATACGGATACTTAGTGTGGAGACGCGGAGACGCAAGCTTACGCCGGCCTTGCGTGATTAACTCCATCAGGTGTATCCGGACGGGAAAAGCTTGTGGGATCCGCATGGTATCGATCTTGCCTCGGTTGCTATCCGCTCACTTTACTCTAACCTGCAAGCGAGGCATAGACTGTGAATGCTGACAGAAGTTTCCCGACAACCTGCTCGGGTTTGGAACGCCAGTCGTGTAGGTGACATCGATCATGATTTGCCTGCGTATTCGCTGCGACGGCGTCATAACCTTGCTGTGGATTGATCCCAGCTTCTCCAAGACGCGGATATCGTGCCACTCACGAGGACTGCTTGTTTCGACGATACAACTCGGTGACCGAGGAAATACCGCGTTCAGGCGCCATACGCGCATTGGTGCAATTGCAATCTGCAAGATCCTCGTGTCTACCCAAGGCTCCCGCCGGTGCTTTTGAGCGATCTTAAGAATTGTAAGGAGCCCATTGCCTGATTCATCCGCCAAGCAGTCATCGATACGGGGGTTCTTTGACGCGTTGTGCTGAAACCGATTCTCATGTTCATCGCCTCGTTCCCACCAAAGTGACGTGTTCTCGGCGTGAGCATGATAGGGGAGAAAGTTGGATTGCCCTCCGTCGTCATTGAACCCCTTCCCCCTCCCCAAGAGGAATTAAGACATTCTTTTGGCGAAAATATCGTTCTTGAGGAGAGACACTGGCAGGACGACCTCGCTAGCGACAATCACTCTGAAGACCATGTGCATACGAACGTGCGATAGATCCTCATGCTCGACCATAAGGGACTAATCTGCACGTCTTACGACATTCGGTTCGCCTTTGTCCACATTCTTGCTGAAAATTTTACCATTTTGCAGAAAGTTGGTATTTGGCAATAACGGCCCCTCGTGAATCAGCATTAATGCCTCCGTCTACCCCATTGTGCATTATCTCTGCCGCGTTTTCTTAGCTAGTATGTGACGGCCCTCCATACAGCAAGCGAGCTCATCGCCGTGGCTGCACAAGCTGTCTTGGTCCGAACTCAATAAGCGGACCGGTCGACTTTGGAGAGGATAGGCAGAAAGCAGCTGATGCGCATATTCTTCGCTTCCATTCCGCCAAGGCCCTGCATTCGATGCTGTTCGCTCCATGATCGCTTTTTGCTGCTGGTTCTTGCCTATCTCCTGCCCCCTGTCGCCCAGGCATCAAATATTCTGCACGCGAACGCTCGCTGTACGCCGGTTAAGTACCCCTTGACTGTCGGAGCAGCTTGGGCGAGTATTGCATGACCGTGAGTGTGTTCGCACGCACGAAGTAACTAACGGTTTGTTTCAGCAGATGTGACATTGACCAATAATGTTGCATTTGGCTGTCCCGTCACGCAATATGGACGTTCCCCGGTAATCGTTGTGCGAGTTCGTCAACCCAAGCTGGCTGCGTACCTCTGTCCATCCATCCGTGGTCAGTCCCGCTGAAGCCGGGCTCTTGTGTTCCATTCAGATACTGATAATGAGGGCACAATCTCTTGATTCGATGCAAGGGGCAATGCCAAGACTCACCCCTTACCAAAATCCCACCTTCCAATGCAAACGTCATCCCATAGCCAAGAATCTGCGCAAGCTGTATCGCACGATCTTCGCTTCGTCAGCAGGCGAGGGGTACAACGGCGGCAGCGCTCGGGTGCATCTCTCAGTTGCAACAATACTGCAAGAGACATGAAATACTCCACCACATGCCTGCGTGGCGCCTGGCCGGGACTCACAGGCGTTGACGTCCTGTTCTCGTTCTATCGCCGGCGGTACGTCGCGTCTTGTTGACTGATACGTGTAGTGTAGACTTGGCAGGCCATGGATGGGAAGACAGACAGTCCGGGTTGGATGTGGACAACGGTGGAATTGATAGATAGTTTGCATGCTGGGCTGCGCAATATGTGAGCAATTTACCGAAAGGTCCGCGGGAGAAGGTCAACCTTTCGTAGGTTGAACGTCCCCCTACCGAAGACCAACTCCGGATGTGGGACCGTCCAAGAGCACGTTGAGAACGGCCACACGCCTATCTCTTCCATTCACAGCGGGATCCGCCCTGTGTCTCCGCCACCAGTCGATGGGGCCCTGTTGTTGGCCGTACTGGGCGGGCATCGCATCAAGACGATCCTCGCCGAGATCAATAGCTACACTCGTAATGTGAAGATCGACGATTTGCCGCATATATAACCCTTCAGCGATTGACATCTGTACAGTGTACACTGGCGAGGGCAGATAGCCGACCACTGTATCTTTGACCTTCTACAGCGCCCGTTACAGCTGTGGGAAGGGCGGGTGCGATTTGATTGGGCAAGCTTGCTGGAGGGAATTTGCCTTACCTCTGCTGGTGACTGCCAAGCGCAGACACTATCTCCCACCAACCAGTGGCCACCCACCAACAAGGTATTTACGTCCGACCACGAACAACGATGAAGCTGAACACTGGCGACTCGGATTTGTCTTTTGCAGCTCCATTGACCATTCTTTTCCTGATAGGTGGAGAAATCCTCCTCTGCCGGCGGCGGCCGGATTGGTACTGAGTCTTTGCCAGTAAGGCATGGGCGATGTTCCTGAAGAAGCATCTCCGTGCGCGCGGTTGAGTTTCTTCACCACCAGTTACAACCTTTCTCCGTTTGCCAAGCCCCTCGTAAGATCCGAATCATCCGATGAAGTCGTCCGGTGTTCATGGACATGTCTACCAGATGTCCACGCCCAGTGCGCTACTCCATGCATAGGCTCGAGGTTCATTCGGTACTGACCTTGCGGTACTTCCCCATCTGCCATCAGACAGGATCATAACGATGGTCTTCAGGAGAACGGGGTCGATAGGCCAGATACGGTCAGTCTGGTTGAACCTTACGAGAATTGATGTCTCGGAGCTCTCATGGTTCCCTTGTACGCAGCCGCGGCCACCCCGTTGTTACGTATACAAGCATACAGATTGTCACTGTCCGATGTCGACTGTCAGCTCGCGCATGCACGAGAATACTAGACAGTATCTATTCAGCGCCGTCAATAACCGCTGTCGCCACGGGGTCCTACACGCAGCCTGGGTCAGTCTTCGTCGTGACGTGAGTCCGTAGCTTGGTGCCAGCTGTCTCCCGGGGAAGAATCATCTGCTCCCCTCAAAAGGACCCGCACCCGGTTCTTCTCGTCTGCGAACAGGACCGGGGTGGCGTTCTCGTTCTCGAGGCGCTGATTGTCGGTTGTGCGGCGGCGATTTCCATCGTCCCACGCCATACGCCCCGATTTCTGGACACTCCCACCCCGTCTTTCTCGACGTGCGTCTATCTTGCAATATCGTTGGGCTTCTCTTTCTGGAGCCTTTCCAATTGCCTGTGTTTGCTTCCCAGTCATGCTTTCCAAATCCAGGCTCAATCGTGTTCCGTTCGCCGGTGTCAACGCCAAGAGCGAGCGATCAGGAGAGTTATAAAGTCTCACTGAGAAGGCCTCGGGATTTCATTTCCACCCCCGGATCCATTAATAATGTCGAGCGAAACTACTGCTGCTACGAAGAAGAGAATCTCTGCTGCCTCTCCGAAGCGCACCTCGGAGGATGATCATCGACGTGCGCATACTTCACGCCTTTCCCATATGCAAGCTGACAGTCGAGCAGGGAAGCGTCGGAACCGTCCCACACAGTCTTGCCTCAACTGTCACACATCGAAGCGAATGGTGCGTTGAGCACTCAGTGTCAGCTGCTGAGTAACTCATTTCTGGTACTCATTAGTGTGACCGCCAAAGGCCATGTGGTCGTTGCACTCAACTGGGTCTGGTGATTGCACTCCCCGCCTTTTAATTATTCATCTGATTCAGATTCATCAGACAGGCTTGTGTGTTTATGAAGTCGACAATCCTTCTCATAGGTGCGGTTATTGCTAGCTTAACTCATTCAAGTTATATTGACTTTCCGTAGGGTCAATGTTCAAGACGAGGCGGGTCGCCTCAAGAAACGAGTTGCGGAGTTGGAGAGTATAATTCGTGAGGTATGTGTGTGATAGCCCTGGTATTTTTTGTCTGCTGAACTTCGTGCTTCTTCAGCTGAAGAATAAGCCACATCCGCGATGGGCATCGTCGGGGCCATCCGCGCCAGATAACGACCAAGAAAGCAGTCCTCTAGCCGAAGATCTTGGCAAGACTCAGTCGTCCATGTGCGTTGCAGGTTCCTCATCGCCCTCACCGCCGAAGTCTCTCCGCAAATCTCGTCATCCGAGCCCTCAATCACCTCCTGCCTTCCTCGAACCACCACCTCAGTTCTCCAGCCCGTCGGCCATCGGAAGTCCATCTCCTCTCAATACCCCTTCACCGACGCCGCAGTTGCCTATTGACGTCTACCTGCACTCCGGCTCAGATGCGGCGGTGACTTCTCTGCTCAATTGCGAGTACGACTTCTCTACACTTCTGGGGTCTTATCAGTCCTCGAGCGCGGTCTCCGTTGACAACGCATTCTTCGGAGATATGATGGACCCTCTCCTGTCGCATGGCTCTGAGAGCTGCTCCAATCACCGGTCTGACGAACATTGTGGGTGCCTCCACGACCACACGAGCTACAGCACCGTACTTGAATTGTCTTTACGTCTCCGGCGCGCCACGGAGATTCTTTCACGCTATGCCAAGCATAATGCAGGGTCTGATTGCAAGGTTCACAAGGGAATTTCGGAGCTCGACAGGCTCACTACGTAAGTGGTATTAGAGACGTTGGTTATTCTCATCTCCTGATAGACTTTAACTGTGCTCCGGGATGTAGGTCCGCCTTGGGTAACGTTGTCTCACCCCCCGAGCCTCTCCTACCCCAAGCCTTTGCGCGGAATGCATCCCGTGCCCCAAGTACAGTCTTCGGACGTGCTCCTTATGCAAGTGCACGCCCCTCGCATGCTATACCCCCCGCGTCTGTATCCGCTCAACCTATCCAATCGCCCCGTGCATGGGACTTCAAGCACGCACAGGCCAATCCCTATCCTAGCCCTCCCTGGGAAGACTCTTTCATGTCATGGGAGCCTCTTCGGCACCAGAACGAATGGCCTAAAGGGAATGGAGCCTGAGACTGATGGTCATGAACAGACTCTGTATGTACATGGATGGTTCCAGATCTTGGTGCTATATTATTAGTTATGCTTGGGCTAGGGACATTGCTCTCCTGTAAACGTCTGCTAGGCGTTCAACATGACTGCCGGGGACCTATTTTCGTAGCTAGATCGTATACAAAAGATACCATCAATCGCAATCGGAAGATTATAGAATGACGACTAAACCAAGCGCCGAACAACTCAAAGCAATAAAGCAATAAGCTTTGCACAAAGCCGATGGTATTTGCACGGCAGAAAAGCCAACAGCGTCAAAGTTCATTGTCGGCGCGGTAGTCCGGGCATTCTGAGACGCTCATCCAGGGATGTGGGTCCCTGATTGTAAGCGTCGTGCTAATTCTCGGATGCCCTGCTGGGTTTCGTAGTACATTGATAATAGAGTATCACCTGGCAGTAGCTGGATCTACTGTCGGACAAGGTCTGTATCCGTCCTGGACGACGGAATGGCTAAAGCTCGACTGGTATTATGGCACCGTCACCGTTCCTCATAGCAGCCATCTTACTTCCAAAATCCGCTACTCACAGCACAAATTGCGGTTCAAAATCCGTCGTAATACGTATCGTGAGAGATCTGATGTGGGTGGATCATTCAAAGCAGGCCGCCGAGTGTGCGGGGGTCATCCTGGATGACAGACAAAGGTGCAGGATGCTCCCGATGATAGTGGCGACTTGACGTAAATGTCAGGTTGCTGTGATTATTGGGTGGAGGGAAACAAAACGGCTGGGATGCCATAGAAGAACATCACAGAATGGAAGTCGCAGGTAAGGCCATTGCAGCATAGAACAAGCTCCGCGGTTCTAATGCCCAACCCGCAGGGTCAAAGGCCCAAGCAAGCGGGTGTTGCCCATATACTTCCTGTCCGCAAGAGAAAATGCTCAGGTGGGGTGCAGTATCTGATAAACGTGAGAAACATACCCCGTGTGCACACAAAGCTCCCAGAGACCCATCTCAGGGCACCAGTCACGGCAGCTCAAAAGGAGAGTTACACAATCCGTCCTAGCCTTGTAGTATGCGAGGCAACATCTGGCGCAACGTTTGGATATTGAGACGACGCCACTGGTAGGTTAGAGTGCGGGTCGAGGGTGTGGTCAAAGGAGGACAGAAGGCGCTTGAAGTGACAGATTAGCTTTCGGGGCGGCAACAAATTGAACAACAGCAGCAGCGTGAGCATGCCAAGGATGGGCCAAGCCTACTGGGGAAGTTGCCAAGAGATTCCCTCAATAGGTCTGCGCATAGTCGCCACAGAGAATCTGTAGGGAAGCCTCGAAGCTCGCGCGGTCCCCGTAGACGCGGAAGTCGCCGACGTCGCACAGAGGCAATGCCGGACATATTCCCGTATCCCCAGCGCATCACAGAGCGGTCGAATGCCTCCCGCAGGAACAGTATGCCAAAGGCCCGGATTGAAGCGACGAACAGACACAATGGGCTCGGAAGTCTTGAATTGCGGTTGTGCGCCGAGCTCCAGGAACAGCTTCAAACGACAGGCTCTCAACGAACTCGGAGAGCGGTGTGTCAAGCATTTCTGGTGATGCATAGATACGCGTTTAGTGTCAGGGGTCGACCTGCGAGCATACCAAAATCTACGTTATACTCACAATAGGTACAACAATGCAAGTGAGGGTCTCACATGGCTGTCAGGTCCCGCTGTCCCGTCCTGCTGGCATCACGAGCGAGGGCTGTAAATCCGCCGATGGCCCCACATAAGTGAATTGAGTGGATTGAGTCCCTCCATGCTTGTCGGTAAGAGTGATACGAACAGCGCCGTTATGCAAGCTGTCTACAGAGTGAGTATGATGCGAAAGATCCACCAGAATCGCATCCGCGACCCAGGATCCTCTTCATCAGCTGTTCCGTAGTGGAACAAGGGGGCAGCGGATAGTTCGAATGCCGACCGGGTACTACACGAATCCTGTCAATTACATATGGTTAGCGTGACAAACGGTGAGAGTAGGTAAGGAACATCCATATACGACCATTCCGTTGTCGAGGATTATCTCCGGTGCCAGAAATCGAGGAGAAGATCTTCTATCAGCCTTGTAGTAAGATAAATCCACCCCGCCGTCCTCGGAAGACTCGCCGAGGGGTTAAAGACCGACCTTCCAAATCCCTATCACGGCGTCGATATCGTCAGCACCGGCAATCGCCTACTGTCTCTAGCAGCTTCCGAAGGGGCCGGGGTACGGTGACTTGCATTCAAGCTGGCAACTCCAATGGTCTGGATTCACTGACAAGCCAACCGGTGGTGAATGAAACAAGAAGCACGTCCAGTGAAAAGTTAGGCCGTGCAAGTATGTTGACCTGACATAGCTGCCGCTGCCGCTCAGTGCACTCCGAGTCTTGTCCATGTCCCAGATATACGTCACCTGCCAGTGTGTGTGAACAACCTACTTATAGAGCAATGGCTGCACTGGCAGGTAGTACCACAGGGACTATGAAAAAGGATCATGTACTTGAACATTCGAACGGCTGAGAGGTTGAGAACATTCATTAGTAGCCAAAGAATCAGATTACTGGTTACTAGTACTACTTATTAGTATCATCGAGATACTTCTAGAAAGGGAAATGCTGACTCAGCATTCCCGGCCACCTATATCCGAGCTTGTTCGCACGCTCAACGGAGGCGAGTCAAACACTCCTCCTCGGCTCCAGGTCCGCCGTCTGGCTCGCTCGACGCTTGTCATGGCTTCGCACTTGGTACGTCGTGTATCCTGCATGCGCTAGAAGCCATGAACTAACTGTGAACCAGGCCAACATCTTTGGTACTGAGCAAGACCGTGTTAACTGTTCGTTTTATTACAAAGTCAGTTAGCTCTCACTTGTCCCAGAAAATATAACTAACTACCCATCGCGCAGATTGGTGCTTGCCGCCACGGCGACCGCTGTTCCCGCAAGCACATCAAGCCCGCTTTCTCGCAGACCATCCTCCTTCCGAACGTCTATCACAACCCCGCACACGACCCCGTTTGTAATAAGACTGAGAAGGAGTTGCAGGAGGGTTTCGACGCGGTGTATGAGGATCTCTACTGCGAGCTTGCGAAGTTTGGGCATCTCCTGGAGCTCCATGTGAGTTGCACAGCATCACTGCTCAATACTACTATTGCTGACCGGACATCCAGGTTTGCGACAACGTTGGCGATCATCTTATTGGGAACGTGTACGCACGGTACGAATGGGAGACTGAGGCACAAGCGGCTGTTGACAATCTGAACGACCGCTGGTATGCTGGTGCGTAGCAAATTCCTTTGGAACATGACGGTATTCTAATCGCTTGGGACGTAGGTCGCCCTCTGTACGCGGAGCTGTCCCCAGTCACCGATTTCCGTGAAGCATGTTGTCGTCAAAACGAAAACGGGGAATGCAATCGTGGGGGATTCTGTAACTTTATGCACCTCCGTCTCGCTTCGCCAGATCTTGTTCGTTCCCTGCGTCATGGTCAGCGGCTAGAACGGCGCCTCCACCCCCCAACAACTAGCGGTGGTGGAGGTTGGGAACCCACTAAAAGAGAAGGTGGTCGTGGGCGCAGCGCCAGCCCATCCAAGCGTGGGGGCCGCCATGACGGCGAAGATCGTTGGACCCGCAAGTAGAAGGGTGTTTGTTATACATGTTACCTTTCTGGCGCATTGCGCGCGCCATTTCTTCTGTCACTTGCTATGTGTCTGCCACTAATACGATGTACATTTTGTCCATATCGTTCAGCGAACCTTCAACTAGTCGGTCTGGGTAAACGGTATCCATCGTGAAGAACCCCTGAGTGCAGTGTGCTAAGGTTCAGGGTTGCATCGTCGTGCAGTGTGCACTAGATCTTGTTCAATGTCTACATGCGGAAGCCATTCATACAAGCCATCCACGGCACTTGTCCCTACTCGCATCCTTCACTAGCTCGGGCCATTGTACGACGAATCTGAACAAACAAAAGTTAGCACGTCCATGCCGAGTGCTGTGTGGTCATCTAACCTGTCTACTAGTGGCCGAAGCAACTTCCCAGAGAGTGAAAGACGTTTCACTCGAGCGAATGATTCAATATATATCAACCTGGGTGACTTCATCCCAAGAAACTGTGGAAAGAGTCGTCTCAATGTATTCTCATGAGGCTGATAACAAGACGCTATACCCTGTTCAAATACGTTGCTATACAAAGCACGAAACATGTACCAGGCCCGTTGAGCACCAGTACCTCCGGAACATGCGAATTGAAGATGAGCGGTGCAAGTGCCATGTGCCAGATGGAGACAGCGAGGGAGATCGCCGCACTGAAGGGCGTAGTGAGGAGCGGTTGGTGTACCCGTCGAGCCCGAGGAATCACGATGAAGGCATAAGTGGGCTCTGATCGTGAGCTCTGATTTTCACAGTCAATGCTTCGCGCATGCAGACAAGACCCGAAGAAGAGCGGAGCCTACGAACAGGCGATGTTGCTTGGGGAAGTCCGGCGGCTTTCCCCGACTCCAGTTCAACGGCCTTTTGCATGCTCAGAGTATCTCCCTCGCTGACGATGTATGTGCGCGGAGAATAGCGGGCAAAGTCGAGTGTGGAGATGAGGCTCAGGGCCTCGCTGGTGTGTCCTCCTATCAAAATGTTGGCTTCATTCATTGGCAATACGGAAGAGGGGTGAGACGGACCTGAGCCGAGGAAGACTGCGAAGCTGCATTGGTCTGAGGCTTCGCGACATCTCGAAGGCTTGGCGGACTGCGTTGCGGCGAGGATGGTGTACAGGCGAGCGAGGATGGTGGCAACACCGAGAGCTATGATGAGAAAGAAGTAGTCCAAAATACTCTGAAGCGTTTGTATGAGTTTTGACTGTATGGTTTACAACGCAGCTTACGGCAGTGGGTCGCCTACCATTTGCGTCTATCACGACAATAGAAGGATGTATATCTCCAAGCACTCTGAGTCAACAATGGTCCTGGGGGTCTTGGTGACGATAGTCGTTAGCAAGCCTGTGCCTTACTTCGACTCGGGTGCTGCATGCTCGTTGAGAGAATGCCACCGGGCGGTGGACTGTGGCATTTTTTGGGGGCTGGGGGGGCCCGGGCGCTATAGCGGGTGACTGTGACCGAGAGCTGTGACGTGGAGAGTTAATGAAGTTCAGTTCCCCTTTTGGGAACGCGTCGGTCGGACCAGGTCGGAGGGTCGGACCGAGGAAGACGCGCTCCCGGGGACGTGTTTTGTGGTCGTTCACGATCCCCTTGGCTTGACCGGTGGCTCTTCTGCTAAACTCGCTCATCCCTTTCCCTCTGTATTCTTAACAATAGCAGGGATAGTTCCTTAAGAAACCGAGTCTAAATGGTGGAGGCCTCCTTCAAGATTGACGGCGAGGTCGCAGCAGCATTGCGCGATGCCATTTGCGACTGTTCGGATAGAGGCCTGGCTTACGCGTCCAAGTGGTGAGCCAACTACCTGGCTACTCTGTTTCTTAACCAATACGTCAAACCAGGGCCTCAGAACTGCTATGCTCACTACCACCTTCAAAACGATTTCCCGAACCTGTTGTGGCTCAGCCTGCCTTCCATACATCCACGCCTGCTCGATCACGATCTCCACGTCCATCACTATCATTCGTTGCTCATACTCCGGCTCCCACGAGCAATGCGGAAGCTATGCAACAGTTCCAGGCGCGACATCCCGATGCGCCGTCTCTCCATGGGCAGTCTCCGGAAGTTCTACGCCAGGAAGTAGAATGGGAAGCGCAAGATGCCGACTACTTAGCCATGGCAAAGACATTGATTGAAGCGAAAGAGTTTATCAGAGTTATACATTGGTTAAAACCTTGTCGAAGTTCAAAAGCTGCGTTCCTACGAGTTTATTGTCAGTACCTGGTAAATACGCTCTTTTCGAGTTGCCCCATGTCATTGAATGCAACTGCATATAGGAAAGTGAGAAGAAGGCGCAACGGGAATGGTATAAGCTAGACAGTAAGTATGTTTTCGTGCTTCAGCGTGATCGTGAGGCTGGAGCGACCGATAGAAACGCGTGAGCAACCACCAGAACCTGTCAATACTTCACTTCATCAATTGTTGGAACTGGTCAAGAATGCAACGGATCCGTGGCTGTTGTTCCTGTGAATTTACTCCTCTTCCACTTCTAAGAATCGTATTGACTCAGAACGAACAGGAAAACCGTTTTCCTTTGTCGCCTTTCTCGACGTGAAGAAGCGATAGAAAGCGCGATTCTTTCTATCGCACAATATCCGTGGAACTGGTCCGCATGGGTAGCTCTCGGTGACTGTCTGTGTGACGGTGATGAGGTAATGTGAAATTGTGCGTTTTGTTCTGGTTGTGACGTCTTGACCGCTTTAACAGCTATCTTCATTGTTACCACTTCTTCCACTACCTGCCAGCCACCCGCTAGTACTGATGTTCCAGGTGAAGACCCTGAACAGTTTGAACAGTCCTAGCGACAATGAATTGGCATTGTGCGATCGACTTCTCAGCGAGGACTTCTTTCCCCGGAGCATGTGGATCATGGCTCTCCGTGGCAATGTTCTGTATTATCTGCATGGTATAGAGGATCTCCGTTGCTCTTTTAGGCGTGCCGACCGGCTGATTCACGCTCTCAGACTTCACCGCAGCTGAGAGCCAGTTCCGGAAGATTCTCTCTATCGACCCTTACCGAGTCGATGATATTGATATCCTCTCGAACATACTGTACGTCACGGAGAACAATACTGCGCTTTCGAAACTCGCCCATGACTACCTGGCCGTTGACAAAGACCGGCCGGAGATATGTTGCATCATAGGTGAGCCTCATCGTCATGTTCCGCTGGTGTGCGTCCCGACACCAATCCTGTTTGGCTTTATTAGGAAACTACTACTCATTACGTGCCGAGCATGAGAAGGCTGTCAAATACTTCAGGCGCGCGACCCAGCTAGACCGGACCTACCTAGCAGCGTGGACTCTCATGGGGCACGAGTATGTCGAGATGAAGAACTCTCATGCAGCGATTGAAGCATATCGGAAGGCTGTGGGTAAGCATCATTTAAATTATTTGAAACGTTCAATCTATCGGGCAAGCATTGAATTGCCGTCGTGGCGTCGCAAACCCAGATGTCAACAGAAAGGACTATCGGGCCTGGTACGGTCTTGCGCAAGCTTACGAACTTCTGAGCATGCACCAATATGCCCTTTACTACTACCAGCATGCCACAGCTCTACGGTCAGTGATCGAGGCTGTTGCGTCATGTGGCTCCTGACATATCGGACAACTCATCAATCAGACCATATGATGTACGTATCTGGCAGGCGCAAGGGATGTGCTACGAGGAAATGGGGAGGTATGTCCTTTCATCACCCCACGATTGCCTTTGTGCGCGCATTATGTCCGCTGCTGTGCTGACGGCCTCCCTTGTTGCCTTGTTATCGCGATTCTACTGTGACATTGTGATTTGACCGTGTCCTTTCAGATTCAGAGAAGCCATCGAATGTCTCAGACGTGCCCTAATAGGCGCGGACCCGCAGGAAACTGTCATTCATCTGAAGCTCGCAAAGCTCCACGACGACCTTGAAGAATACGCCGAGGCAGCGGCTTATCATCGACGCATTGTCGAGGTCTGTCGAGCAGCCCGTACGTCGCTTTCAGTACAATCCACCCTTCTCTGTCAAGCTCTTGGCCTCGCTCGCGCTCCGATGCCCTCGCGATGGAGGGGGACAAAGTTTTGGCTTTTCCATGGCAGAACCCTGCTGATGTCTCTTTCACAGAGAAGCCCGTCCCTGAGTGGTCGAAATCCGCCGTGTATGTCGCGCGGTACCATATTCACCACGGCGGCGGAGACGTCGTCCTGGCCCGACAGTACCTTGATTTTGTGGCGACAAGCAATGCGGAAGAAGTGAACCAGGCGAACGAACTCCTCAGGCGGCACCTTCCGACTGCAACTATGAGACAGGCTCGAGCCGCCTCGGAAGGCATTACGGCTGGCGGTTCCGCTTAGAGACATGTTCCAGCCACGGTGTAGTAGTACTGTATGAACGGTGTATAAGATTATAGCCGAAAAATCCCTCTGTTGTGCTTAGTCAATACATCTTTTATCCATCAACTTCGCGTCAACCCAGTTGAAGCCAAGTGACAGGCAGTACTTGCATGATTGGCATACACATACCTAACACAAGTCGGTCTGGATCAGATGACCGGCCCTAAACAGGACATCACACATTGTCCGTGACATTTCTGCCACTGTAACACCGTCACACAATGCAGGTCACGCGCTTCGAAGGCAAGCGTGACGGCGTCAACGCGACAAAACAAACAAAACTGCTGAGGGTATAGGATGTCGAGTATCGCAGGGCCCAGCTCGCGTGCGTTTTCCTCTTTCCCTGCTCATCTCAAGCAGTTGCCAGCGATCTCGACAAAGCTCCGCCGCCTACAGGATGATTCCGATGCTCTACCTGGTGTCTCTGGCGCAGCGACCCCCGTCATGACCACTGCACCTCCTACGGCACCTCCGACCCCTGTCACAAGGTCAATATCGACCGCGACAGACACGCGGGAGATGAGCTTGGACCCTGCTGCGAGCGTGAATGGGTTCGCACAGAACGGGATGAGCGACACGAGGGATACGGAGAAGCCGCGAGATCTGAAGGACAGTGTGGAGGTGGATCTGGACTCAGTCAAGTCAAGGACGATCGCACTAAGCAAGAAACATGGGAGGGGCGAGGATGAAGAGGATGCGATGGTACAGACCGCTGCTAGGTTTGTGCAGGCTGATTTATTGCCGTGTTTGGAGAAAGTCTGAACGGATTTATCCAAATCTATAGGATTGCCGTGAAACTCGCTGAAGATCACCGCGCTGCTTTGTTTCCAGATGTTGACGATCCGTTCACTGATGAAGTCGACGTGGTTAAACGGTTGCTTCCGTTCCATGTGTTCCAGCAGCCCAGGGAAGATCTCGATACTTTGCTTCAAGATGGTGGACATTTTTCGCACAAAGGAAAACGGAAAGCCACCGACGAGGATCTGTTGAGAGAGGAGATTGCTGGTACGTTCTATTTCTTGATCTCGAACTTCACGAGGAGCTCATAGGATGTCTCATCAGA
The DNA here is from genome assembly GCA_000743315.1 of Lignosus rhinocerotis TM02. Lineage (NCBI taxonomy): Eukaryota > Fungi > Basidiomycota > Agaricomycetes > Polyporales > Polyporaceae > Lignosus > Lignosus rhinocerus. The sequence goes on from KN049993.1 coordinate 185,747, forward strand.
TACAAGATTTGCGCTGGAGTGCTGGAAGAGGAGAAGGGCTCTGGAGCGACGTTTCAGGAAAGCACGCATCGAGCCGGGGAAGGTGTGTATAGTCACTCCAGCCCCGCGATCGCAAATTAATGCAGTTTGTTCAATCACAGTGGGCGTCACCCAGCGATCAAGGATACATCCTTGCACAGGCTGTTCTGGAGGTCGAGCGTGCGGAGAATACTTCTCTGAATGCCGAGTTAAAGTCTGCGCGAGCAGAACTGGACAAAATCGAGCGCGAGAAACGAGCGGCTGCTCCGCCGTCATCAACGTCTGCCACTAAACCTGCCCCAACCATCCGCACAACCAATCCAAGCTACTACTCCTCATCTACCACCTCCACCTCGACGACTGCAACTTTCGTGCCACCTTACCGACCGCCATACTCCTACTCGTATACGCAGTACCCTTCGACGCAATACACATACAATCCGTACAGCACATACACGTCTGCGACTTCCACACCCTATGGGAGCACCTCACAAGCGCCAGCTACCCCGACAACCACTTACAGCCCCCCTGTCAGTGTTGCTACAACAACGCCGACATCCTCCGCGTCGGCCCAAGTGCAACAGGCTCAAACTCAACCTTCTTCTGCTATCAGCAGCACGGCGATCCCCGTTCAACTTCCTGTGAGCTCCCTTCCTGCTTTGGCCGCACTGGGAATCGTTCCCGTATCCGCTGCCTCGCTGCCTCCTGCAGGCCAGTCACAACCGCCAGCGGTGATCAAGTCGACCAATGGGACTATGCTGAGCCTGGAGATCAACCTCTCGTTGTTGCAATCTGCACAGATGAGCGGGCTCGTGTTGATCCTGAATGCTTTGACGTCAAGGGGCGTGAATGTGGACGGCTCAACTGGCGCGTCGGCTAGCACAGTGGCCCCCACTGCGACGTCAGCAACGCCGAATGGCTCTAATGGCGCGAACCCATCGACTTCTACGGGTTCCACCGCAGCTGCTTCCTCAGCCCCCGCGGCCGCTGCTTCGACTTCGTCGGGGTGAACATCTCCCGCGCCCGCGTCCTGAGAACCGCGCGGGACTGACCTCGGGGTTGCAGGACATGGAACGGACGATCAGGGGGAACACGGCCCACGCCCTGATGTCGCTCTCAAGAGCCGTCTTCGTATCGTTATTGGTGTATCCGTAACCCACGCCGCCGCGTCGGCAATGTAGTACAGCATGCAAGAATGGAACCTATTCCGCCTCTTCTTTTTGACGGCCGAGCTGCAGCAGAAATCGGGGGAGTGATTGCACCGTGGATATGTTCTGTGTATAACTTCCTTTTTCAGCACGGGGTACAAGAAAACTGGCTGGCGGTGCTTAGTCAGCGCGTATCGACGTCATCATGCGCGACCTGCAGGTGGTTCCACTCGCTGTGGTCCGTAACTTCATCGTCGGATTTCCGTCGCTTGCGTCGCCCTAGGTGCTCTGGTTGCTGTCTTGTGCGCTTTCAATGTCGTCGCCACTGTTGTTCACCCCGTTCCTCAATCCGCTCAGTACCGTCGCGCGCCTCACAGAGCGCACAAGAAGCTTACCCTATGCGAAAATGACGACGCTTCCTCTCTCTTGCCGAGTACCCCAAAATTGTCTGCGGGCAACTCCACCACCGGCGGTAGGCATGCCACAAGGTTGTCGTGTTACAACCATGAATGGTGCCACCCATGCCGGATGTTACATATACAGCCTTGTCCATGGTGCGTTTCGGTTTCACCCTTCGTTGCACTGATCGCCACCCAGCACGCAACACGTTCGTCAACACTCTGAATACCCTGAACCTCTACCGTATTTTATATCTCTACTCGGTGTTATACACTGTCAGAGTCGGTATCATATCTGCTATCATGTCTACGCCATTTGTGTTCTCCAACTTACCCGTCGAGCTCGTCCGAGACATCCTCGAGCACGCAGCTCACTCTGACCGTGCCACCGCGTGCAACCTCACCCTCGTGTCTTCTGCGGTGCGCCACTGGACCGATCCCATCCTTTACGACACCGTCATCCTCTCCTCAGCGCGTTCACTGCGCGCTTTTGTCACCGCAATCGCGAACAAGCCCGCAGACTTTGTCCGCACCCGCGTGCACAACCTCGGTATCTTCACCGTTGGACCCATACAAAGCATCGGTCGGGTTCTTGCCGCATGTGCTGGGGTACAGAGTCTTGCTTGCGGCTTCTCGCTTCCGTCGTACCAGCAAGCCCATGGCCCCGCCGCGTTGCAGGCTCTCACCCATCCTCGAGAGCAGCACCTGCTTGGGACAGCATGCCGCGACGGATGGGACGCGTCTCTCGTCGGGTCGACTGTCACCCATCTCCGTATACACCTCTCCTCCTTCGATAGCAGCCGGCCGGACAGTCCCTTTGCGTTCTCCGATGGTGCCGGCGAAGAGGCAGGTTGGGCGCGGTTGAAGGCCCTCCCTGCGCTCACGCACCTTGCCATTGTTTACCGCCCGTCCGGTGCTACTGACCCGGCTGCTATCGTTCCTCACCTTGCTCGCCTATTTTCTTCACCGAGAACCGAAGAAGGGTTGCCAGGGCTGGTGTTGGTCCTTGTCCAGGTCGTTGGCGCGAAGTGCGATCCCCAAGAAGCTGTCCAGACCTTGAACAGAGCCGCGGTGTCAATGGGCGGGCCTGCCTTACGTATCGTCGCGGAGGATGCACCTCTGTCCGTTGCGAGACAGTGGGAGGAGGCGGTGAAAGGCGGAAAGGGCGTATGGGAGGCTGCTGAGGCCGAAGTGCAGTCTAGGACGATGAACACATGATCACGCTGTACTGCTGCTCCTAGCCAATATTGTAGTAGATACATCATAACATGCATCAGTGGCTAGTAACTAGTGACTAGTGACTAGTGAACTCTGTTCGACGAGTTTCTTGTGAATGATTTCCGAGTACGCAGGTCGCATAAGTAACAGGGATCGAGGAGTCTGGTCGGGACGTCCGGACCGAACGAATTACAAGAGCGCTCGCATCATAGCGTACTGAAGTAAGTAGGGGTGTCGAGTCTTTCCCTGCGTAAGGCTTTTCTGTCTTTACTATTCGAAAGACAGCTATCTCTCAGGCCGTCCGTTCTTATTACCAGACTTTGGTTCTGTCGTGCTATCATATCTTCTGAGGCGCGTTGCGCTAGGGACCAAGAGTCGCAATGTCTGCGTTTGTGAAGACGAAGCTCAAGGCTGCCCGTGATGCCATCGGAAAGAAAGACTACGAGAAAGCACGCGATACAGTCCTCGCGGCCCTTGGAGACGACCCAGAGAACTATATTGCGTACGTGCACACCCAATGAGACATCGTTGAGTCTATGAACGGTGCTTGCAGAAATGTGTTTCTCGGACTCGCGCTCCTAAACCTCAAGCAACTCGAACAAAGCGAGCAAGTAACTGCTCCTTTGAAGCTGATATAACGGCAATTAGTAACAACCATCTACAGGCATATCGAAAGGCTATAGCGGTGGATGCAGATCAAGTCCTAGCTTGGCAGGTGCGCATGATGAACATCTAGACTCTACATCTCGCTAACATACTGAATACAGGGCCTTTCCAAGTTCTATCAGGAAACGGGCAATTGGTTCGAGCAACTGAAGGTTCTAGAAAAGCTCGCTCAGTTGTATGCTAAGGCGTAAGTCGTACTTACGCGCCTAATTGTGGATACTCGAGCCTGACATTGTCCAGCAATGACGCAGTCAAATGCGCCGAGATTATACAGGAAATCGTAGACATTCGGCGCGATGCTGGGCGCAGTACACCGCTTGAGGTTCGCCTCTGCGATATCGTGTCTGGGCTTCACATGCTCATCCCTTGAATTAGCTAGCAGACGCACTGTCGCTTCTGTTACCCGGATCGCCATTCTATCCAGTGTTGTCCACCCTGCCACCTCCTGACCCTACATCACCGACATCAACCACGACCTATCCCGCGCAGTGCGCAGTCCACGATTCTCTTCCTATACTGCAAGAGCTGGTATCGATACATGAACACTATGAAGAGACGATGATACAAAGCGAGGTAGCAAAGCGACGGCAGCGGTTGAGTGCAGGTCCACCGGAGCAAATCCAGAGAGAGGTCGCACTGGAAGTCCTATCCAGATCCCAGGTACGATTTTCTTAATTTTCTCGTCTCTGTCATCTGCAACATCTGCAACATCCGTATTTCTCCATCTAGCTGCCGCGACTGTACAACGAGGTGCTCAATCACCCCACAGCGTCTGATGACCTAAGGCGGGAGACGGAATCGAAGCTGCTCCGCATGAAACAACTTCATCTGTTCTCGCTACCCGCTGGGGATAAACATAGGGACGACAAAGCGCGACTCGCTGCAGAAGTACAAGAGCTCATCGATGGTATCGTCCTTCTGAAGATACCAGATGAGTTGGCCTGGTCGCTCTTCATCGAGAGCAAAGATGCAGAACAGATAGGTACTTCTCAAGCGATTCCGTCATTGCTACAAATCGCTGAACTCAGCACAGAGGACTACGATTTCGGAACCTTGAGAACGTTCATTGAGTTGTTCCCGAAGTCATCCATGGCGCAATTACTCCGTGCATACTTCGAGTACATAGGCGTATCCCTCCAAGAGGAAGATGACGAGGATGTCGTTCGTCCGGAGGATGCAGACAACGAAGTCGACCGGATCGAGGTCATGATGGTCAGGACTCGGCGAACGCCTCGCTGTATGCACGATCTGACTGATGCGTGCAGGAAGCGTTCTCTAGCCTGAATGATTCTATTCTCGCTCACCGTATCATCGCTGAACTGTACGAGCAAGACGCAGACTACGAGAACGCGATGAAGATCTCGGAGAGTGGACTCGAGCTCATCCGTCGCGCTCAGCAAAATTGGGGCAGACCGCTAAAGCAGTACGTATAGCGACTTCTACCTCATCGGCTGCGGCTGACTGGGTCGCAGAGTCAAGAAAGCGTTCAACATCATCCTGTCGACCTCGCTCGTCCACCATTTTCCCCCAAAGAACCACGTTCGCGCTCTGAGGATCATCGACGAAGTACTTGGGGAGGACCCAGACAACCTCCCTTCGCTTCTGGGGCGCGGTTTCATCCTGCAGTTCGCGAAGAAATGGTTGGACGCGTCCGTAGTGTTCGCCAGGGTGACAAAGCTCGATCCAGAAGGCGTGAATCATGGGCTGCGAGCCAAGGAGGAGCATGCTTGGTCGGAAGCCATGTGCGGAAGCTTGGAAGTCGCTGCAGACGAGTTGAGGGATGTGATCGGGGTCCTGGACGGGTTGGAGGGCAGGGATGACGACAAGGCAAGAAGCTGGTGGCGACTGGGGAGATGTTACTGGGAGATGGGCAGTAAGTGTCCTAGCGAGTGCACTCGATGGCCTCCTGATTTGACCTTGGCCGTCAGACGACCATCGGGAGGAAGCATACACATATTTCGTCACGGCTTTGAAGCGTTCCTCGACGTTTGCGCCAGCGTTCACTGCCTTGGGGATCTACTACTCGGAGTTCCTATCGCCGCCAGACCCCAACCGCGCATCAAAATGTTTCCAGAGAGCGTTCGAGCTGGACCCGAGGGAAGCAGAGGCTGCACGGAGATTGGCGGAAGGCTTTGCGGAAGAGGGCGAATGGGACCTTGTGGAAGTCGTCGCCCGCCGCACGATCGAAGGAGAGGGTGGTCTTGAAGAAGGTCCGGAGACCAAAGCTTCTCGTCGATACCTGCCTGTCAATGCGTGGGCATGGAAGGCTGTTGGTGCCGTCGAGTTGGTATGTCTTTCCCCCCGGAAGTGGAGTCTGGTGGCTGATGGTGGCATAGACTCGGCGAAACTACCCTCCTGCCATCGAGGCGTTCCAAATCGCACTGAGAACGGATGTGGATGACCACATGTCATGGCTACGCTTGGGGGAAGCTTATAGTAAAGCAGGTCGTTATGCTGCTGCATTCAAAGCTTTGGAACATGCCCGGGAGCTGGCGCCGGAGGATTGGGTTGCCTCGTACTTCATTGGCGAAGTACAACGGCAGACCGGGACATACGAGGAAGCAATCAAGGCGTTCGAATCTATCCTCGAGAATCGGCCTCAAGAGCTTGGTGTCCTTCACTCTCTCGGACAGAGTTACCAGGAATTGGGACGTGTCGAGCTCGCCACGGGTTTCTCGACCCGAGCAGAGACCTCGTTCGTGTGTGCCATTCGCCACACCCTTGAGTTCATCAGTGCAAGCGCTGGCTTCCGCCGAGTCGCGTGGAAGACAATTGCAGACGCACTGTTCCACTTGTCAGCCTTCTCTGCGTTCTCAGACGAGCACGCTGTTCAGGAAGTCGTCTCGACGGTCATCCCGTTGGTGAGCGAGCATCCGGCGAAAGGGCTCACAGACATCCTCACCTACCCTCTCTCCTTTAACGAGTCGACCAACCCATCTCTACTAACTCTACAGGTCGCTATCGCAGCGTACGACTATCGAATAACCCTCGGTGGGCTGAATGATGTCGCCAAGGGTACAGCCCACTACGACCTCGGTGCAGCAGTGTCTGCGTTTGCTCGACGGACTTTGGATATTGCAAAGCGCGAACGGGCAGAACAAGAGGCAATCCTACAGTTCAAGCATGCGTTGCGTCTCGAGCCCATGAACGAGAATTTCTGGGTGGCGCTAGGCAATGCAACGTTCCTCTCCCAGCCTTCTGTTTGTCAGCACTCGTACATTCGAGCATTGGAGATCGACGGCAAGGTGAGAATATCTCGTTCTGCTACAATGGGGGTTTCAGTGTTCATCTCCTTAGCCCAGAACGCGGCAACATGGACGAATCTTGGCATGCTCTATCTTGAGCATGAGGATACAGAGCTCGCGAAAGAGGCGTTCTACAAGGCGCAGACGCTGGACCCAGATTACGCGCTAGCATGGGTCGGACAAGGCCTTGTGGCTACTGTCAATCAGCACCACAAGGACGCCAGTGCGCTGTTCGAGCATGCCACCGGTCTGACAGCGGCCGTGCCAGAGGCCGACCTAGAGTATGCCACTCGTCTCTTCAACAAGGTGAACGAATCAGCGATGGCCCGCTCTGCTTCAACCGAGGCACTCCTCCCTGCATTCTTCGTCCTCGACCGGTACTGCAAGCAGCGCCCTCAAGACGCCTCTGCCCTGCATCTCTTCGGTCTTGTATGCGAGCGCGTCGGACACGTCGAACTAGGTATCGAGATGATCGCGCGTTCCATCTCGGTACTCGAAGCCGCGTACGAGGAGACGGAAGATCCCACAATCGAGCGGCACTTCACGACTGCACACACGAACGTCGCTCGGCTGCGCATATCGGTCGGGGACTACGAGGGTGCGCTCGAGTCGTACCAGGTCGCGACAGGTCTCCTGCCTGATCAGGTACAGGAGGGCGAGTCCCAGTCGTCTGAGACACGAGCGCTCCTCGCACAGTGTCAGTTTGGCTCGGGGCTCGCGCACTTCAAGCTTGGACAGCTTCCAGAAGCGTTAGCATTGTTCGAGGCCGCCATGGCCACTGCTGGGGATAACACGATCATCAGGGGACACGTCGTGGTGTTGCTTGCCCAGACGCTGTGGGCGATCGGGACGGACGAGGCCAAAGAGTCTGCGAAGACACAGCTTTTGCAGAGGTGTGTAGGGCTCCTCATTCCCTTCCCATTCATCATGCGCTCACGCGTTATTTTTCACAGCATCGAGTACGACCCGGAGAACCTGATGGCGATCAATACGCTGGCTGGCATGGGTATCCTTACGGACGACGATGGGCTGGTGGACGCCTCGCTATCTGAACTGCTGGCTCTGCCACTCGACCAGCGTCATGAGCGCGATCCCGAGCGTGACGTCACGTACCTGCTCATTCAGCACCACCTCGGCCAGGGGGATGTGACACAAGCACTATCCGTTGGACAGAAAGCTGTGTTCGCCGAGCCCGAGCGGTCGGACGTGCGTCGCAAGCTTGCAATGTTCCTTCTACAGAGGGGTGACAGCGCTGCTGCGCTAGCGATCCTCGGAGGATCGGCTGAGACACAAACTGACTTCGCCGAGCTGCGCGCATCGCTTTATCTTCATGCAGTCGCTCTATGTCTGGAGAACAGGGCTGGGGAGTCCGCCGCTGAAGCACTCAAACTTGCGCAGAAGGGTATTATGCTTACACCATGGGACAAGCGTGGTTGGGAAACGTTGGCATACATCCGAAGTCGCCACGCACAATGACGGCACCCTTTGTGGATGGTAAGCACATGAGTACACCTCGATATCATGTAGCAGCTAGGCAAGCCCAGTGTATCCAGTAGTAGTCTGTGTATGAAGTCAAGGAGTGTATGTCTTGAGCTGTGAATACATTGCTATTACCGGCTAAATACGATAGGAGTGCGGTAGAGCGCACAGGTGCACGCCCCAAGCCTCACACAGTCAGTCGTGCTTCCCGATCGCGTTTGCAGCGACGAGCAAAACACGCTTCTGGATGGGGTCGCTGCCGGATTGATTGGACGCTGCTAGCCACCATCGAAGGCGCGCACGCATTGCCTCGATCGAGAGGTCGGTGGCCACACTGCGACAGGTGTTTATTAGCAATTGCAATAGTGATGAATTGGTAGTAGGGGACAGTGACGCACATTCCACGTTCTTCAAGGGCGTCGCGGAGCTCGTTGGGAGTTAACCGTTCACCCCAGTTTTCGCGGGCTAGAAGCTCATCGTCCGCTGCGAGGGCGGCCAAACGCCTCTTAATACGCCGTAATCGAATTGGAGAAGGGCCGAAGGTCGACAGAGAGAGCACCCTGCCACATGACAGATTGTTAGAACCTCGTGCGGATATCAGGGGATACAGATGACGTACCCTGTGTATGAGATGAGGGCTGAACGGTCAAGAAGAGTGGTCACAGATACGCCAGGTTCTGAGTGTGCGCGCTTGTGAACGCTCTCAAATACGGGCGCGAAACTCTCCGCGAATCCCTTCTGCTTCTCACGTCGCTTCTTGTCTATGCGCTCCTTCTGCGAGGGTAGAAGACATGTGGAAGGAAGCAGGAAAGGCGCGTAGATGACGACGAGGGGGATGGCTTCTTCGGCAATGAGTATAATCATGACAAATGGAATGAGCCTGTCATTATAGATCACGGCAGACATGTCAACCTCCTCCTGTCCGCGGTCACGGGACAATTGCAAGGAGGGCCGAACTCACTTGAGCGCGTCGAGCCTGTAGTTTGCAATGAATCGTATCTCCCACCGCGAAAGCGGTGCTCCACCGGACTTGACACGCTCTTCTATTGCGCGGACGCGTAGGCGGTTTGTGTTGATCAGTTTAACCCCGTTCCAGTAGAATTTCTGCGATGAGGGTTCATGAAGGCACAATCAGTCAGATTGGGGCTACGTACAAAAAGCTCCTTCGCCTGGTGCCACAGCCTTCCCGCCCATGACGCGTTCTCCGGAGGGGGAACGAGGATACCGTGCTGTGACGCATCGTAGTAATCTTCCTTGGCCATTTCAATTACGGAGTTCGGATGCGACGATGCGGGTGTTGATGCGGACATGTCTGCAGAGGGTTGTGATTGAGTGGGACCATGATCTGAGGTGACAGCTGGGGATGCGGTAGGTGATGATGGTATGGGTGAGGCTTCGGATGAGGGCTTGGGTGGCTTGATCGGTCCCGGTCGTAACTCAACTTTGTGTTTCCGGGTGGAGGTATTCGGCACATGATGCGGGATATCCTTAGTGGTAGGTTCTGTGGTGGGTGGGGATCTACCTGATATGAACCGCGAACCAGTGTATTGTGGGTGGAGGGCTCGGGCCCTAGAATGTCTCCACGATAGTCCATCTGGAGCACGAGCGTAGAGACTATAGTATCGAGTACGATTTCGCATTCCGACAACAGCGTGGTGCTGCCTTGTCAACACAAACCTGAAAAGACGGAGCAACGGACGGCTGAGTACCATGCATTTGCTTTGCGATCCGAGCAGTTGGCTACTCACCCGTCCGCCAGCCCATTTCGCAAAGAAGCAATCATAAAATCAGACCCCCTAAGTGACCGCCGTTGTGCGCCCTTTGTCCGACGTCGTATGAGATGGTGGGAAGAGTGAATGAGCAGTGAGAGGTAAAGGCCAAAGTGTCAACTCAGAAGCTGGAGCGCCCGCCGGCAGCTGCCGTCCGGACGCGTTTACATGGCCAGTCTTGCTACACTGCTACAGTACGTAACATCGTGTCTTCATGTTCGCAAGACGCGCACGCACAATCCTAAACCCTCAGTAGCCGCAATAACGCAACCACTGCTGTACTCCACCAGTGCGGCTCTCGGTAGCCACATCTCTTTAGGCCGGAATGGCTTGCAGCGAAATGGAACCATTGCCATCCCGCAGGATCCCAACGCCGGCATCCTGGAGCCAAAAAGGGTCCTCTACATTCCACCCGGCGCTCAACGTTCAACCCCAAAGGGTCCATCAATGTCTAGAGATGATGCTTAAGCTTGCCAGTGATGTGTCGAGAGACAACTTCATTGTTCCTCAACCCTTTCATGTAAAGCCGCTGACGAAGATGTCTATCCTACCAGTGTGATAGCTCACTTCGGTGGAATGGTGAATGTCTTTCCTTGCGTCTCCAACCTCTGACCACCAGCATCATCGATCATGAGCATCGACGGCCACCATATGGCCAATTGTTCGGTCGTACTGCCCCCTTAATAACCCCGGCCTGGATGGATCAGGCTATGAGACTAACTTCAGTCTTCAGGTACGCCAACTGACAGCTCATGCATCATCACTCACTCAGCCATAAGCTATGAGGCCTGGCATTCTGTGACGTGTGGACAAACTGTGAATTCGGAGTTTGTAGCTCAGACACTAGGTTCGACTCATACTCCTCGAGTCCATGCTGACACATGGACGGTCTTACATATTGAGACTAGTTCAGACGCCCAAGCCACGGTAACTCAAGATGGTCAACAACTGTCCTTGGATGTTGCGATGGAGTGGATAGCGATATGTAGAATGCCAATGTGCACCGGTGGTCTGTTTCACGGGTACATGGCTGTTATCTGCCCGTTCAGCCCGGCTTGGAGAATATACAATATTCTAGTGGTATAAAAGCCTCAACTTGAAAGGCAGGTCAACATTGTCACCCACCGAATCTCGCAGGTACTCCTACCATCCCACAACACAGACACGCTGCTGGTATGACTTTTGTCGACACGCATATTATATGCTATGCTACTCAGGCATGGGTATGTCTCCAGCTAGGGATATCTGTGTAGATGCTGCGGTGTTGACCTCACCGTATCCAGGCCATGTACGGCCTCTAATCCATCTTTCGGCATGCTTCGTCAAGCTCCGCCCTGTCACTGTGACATTGTTCACAACTACTTCTTTGAACGCGCCTGTGATGATGATTAGACCGGACGAGACTGATAAATACCTTGAGGAAGCGTGGAAGAGTCTTATTGAAGGAGGTGAACTCGTGTGTGCCCTCACTTCTACGCGCTTCCCGTCACTCCTGAAGCCCAAGGTGGCGATTCTAGACGTAAGTGCATATGTTGATTTGACTGACTGGTGAATCTCAATCCTCCTATCTCTCTGCGTATTAGGTATTCGCTGTCGCTCCCTTTTACTCTATCAAGGCTCTTAGCGGAGATAGCATGCAGGTCTATGCCTGGTCTCCAGCCTTGACATATGCTCTCTGCTATCTCTTTGGCCCAGAGAGCCTCGGTGAACCAGGAAAACTCCACCTCAAAATCGAAGAGAACGTTCGTCTCACTGGTAGATCATTCGACGACTTGAGTAGAGAGGTGATTGTGTTGCAATACGCATCTCAACCTATGAGGTCTGACGAGCTTGTAGCTGGTGTTTCAACCTGTAGGCAATGTTGTCCGTCTTCTAGGCTTCCCACCTATGTACGACTATGAGCATTACCTGCAGGAAGTGAGTGAATCAGTGTCTTGAAACTCGAACACGACCATGCAAACCGCATGTTAGTTCCTACAACCAGATGAGATGGTCACCAAGGTTTTCCCTTATGTTAACCAGTGAGCTTTGATCCGTTCCATATCATGCCAACAATGATCTTACAATTCACAGGCTGTTAGAGGATGCAGACGGACTGCTCCTCTTCACCCCGGAGACATATGAGCCCGAGGCAGTCGCAGCCGTCAAGGGCTGGTTAGCAGAGACCGGACGGCCCGGCAGCGTCACAAGCCCATGCACATGCGAAGGAGCGGAAGCTAGCGGATGGGTCAAATTCTATTCAGATGTTCCTAGACGAGACATTGCAGACCTCTGGAGAGAAGTCGCTTGTTTATGTGAGTCTATGCCATTGAGAAGCCTGCGACCGAGCTTGAGCTCATACATCGGGACCTGTATCAAGATCTTGTTTGGGTCAATCTTCTGGCCCATCAAGACCCCAGAGAAGGTGTGGGCATTCCTTGACGTGCTCATGGAGCTCAGCATTCCCTTTGTGAGTATCGAGCCTCTGGCCTGCTGCCATCTAGCTGAAAATATCGCATTCAGATTCTCAGCTGCGCTTTGCCCTTTGCCATCGTTCCTGACGAGGTCAAAGAGAAAGTGAAGGTGTACAGGAAGGGTATCCTGTCGCCCTGGACCCCTCAACAGCTCATCCTCGACCACCCGGCAAGCACAGTTCTTGACCTCTCACAATTTGACCTCAACATCCCGCATCACGCTCACAGACTACTGGCTGGTTCGTCGGACATGGAGGGCACAACGGTGTCATGGAGGCGATCTCTGCAGGAGTACCTATGTACGTGATAGAATGTGAACCTGTGAGGCAAGTCGCAAACGACTGATAAGTAAACCACACAGAGGGAATCCTCAGTCAGTAATGAGAAGACTATATTGCATAATCCAAGTACCTGATAAGTAAACCACACAGAGGGAATCCTCAGTCAGTAATGAGAAGACTATATTGCATAATCCAAGTACCTGATAAGTAAACCACACAGAGGGAATCCTCAGTCAGTAATGAGAAGACTATATTGCATAATCCAAGTACCTGATAAGTAAACCACACAGAGGGAATCCTCAGTCAGTAATGAGAAGACTCGTGAGTATTGAGCCTCTGGCCTGCTGCCATCTAGCTGAAAATATTGCATTCAGATTCTCAGCTGTGCTTCGCCCTTTGCCGTCGTTCCTGACGAGGTCAAAGAGAAAGTGAAGGTGTACAGGAAGGGTATCCTGTCGCCCTGGACCCCTCAACAGCTCATCCTCGACCACCCGGCAAGCACAGTTCTTGACCTCTCACAATTTGACCTCAACATCCCGCATCACGCTCACAGACTACTGGCTGGTTCGTCGGACATGGAGGGCACAACGGTGTCATGGAGGCGATCTCTGCAGGAGTACCTATGTACGTACTCTATCTCACAGGGCTTCGTCAGACAAGTGCCTCACTACCTCCACTTGTAGGATTGTGTGGCCATTCACGGCTGACCAGCCGCTCAACGCCGTTCACATCACTGAGAACCTTCAGATCGGATACAAGCTCATTGAAGTCCGCACTGGGCTCGGACTCAAGCCGATCTTCTGCACTGGATACACGCCCAAGGGCACAATCAAGGCGTTGCAGGCTGAGGCCCGTGAGGTACTGAACAAGGCGTTCGGCGAAGATGGTGCAATGAAGCGGCAGAGGTTGGTGGCGGTCCAGAAGAGTTTGAAGAGTGCTTGGGAAGATGGTGGAGCGTCTAAGAGGGATGTCGGCTTGTTCTTGGATAGCCTGTAGGCTGAGGTCCCCCCTCGCGCCTCTGCTGTCGAGAGCAGGTTTGGAACGATGGGCCTTGACATACTTCTTTGGAGTTCAACCTCCATGATTATTTATACTCGTATATTCAACTTGGCATGTGTCACTAGTGCATGGAAAGTGTGCGCTAGATGTGGATTGGGAGTCGCATAATATGCCGCAGGATGCGGCTAGCTTCACTGTGATGGACAGTCGTCGTCATCAGACCGACGAAGGAAGATGACCTCAGGAGAATGGCGATGCTGGGAGGCGTTGTACTTACTATGTAATTGCTCGTATCAATGATTTTTCAACTCTGAGTACCGCACTACTTAGAGGAAGACATTGAAAGCCATCTCAACCCCCCATTAAGCGGACAAGGAGAACTCTCCACCAGCCGCCAGCTCTCAGGCCGGTGTCGAGGAAAGCCCGACCCCTCGCAGTCGCATACTAGAGCCTTTCACTACATCCGCAAGTTCATGCTCAGGATCCTTAGATTTATGCTATATGTATAGGACTAGTACTGTGTGGATCATCCGTGGTATACCATCGCCATTGTCTCGTGCCCAGACGTACTGAGTGTACTGCCCGCACCCCACCACCGCGGCTACACAGACGTCTGGGGCAGTTTGATAGAGACCCCCTACCTCCCCCCCCTATTTGAAATTAGTCACCGTCACAGTGCTCAGCCCACCCCTCCTGGCGCCCGCGAGGCCCACATGTATAGATTACTTGGCGAGATTGCCTGCCTAATACAGACACCTTTGCACACCCCGATGTCGCGTCGCGAAGACGTGTTCTGCTCTCTCACCTCCTCCCAGCTCTCATGCCGCCACAATGCTCGGATAACGTCGTGCATTCTGAGAACTACAATGACCAGTGACACAGGGTATCTTGGAAGAACCTCGAAAACAGCCTGAAAGCAATGATGAAGAGTCTCACTACACAGATTATGATCCACTGATAGCTAAGAGGGTATGTTGGCATGCCTTAACCGCCGGGTCTACCATGCTAGTGA
>KN049994.1:1036-31691 GCA_000743315.1 Lignosus rhinocerotis TM02
ATCATCTCTCAGACTTGTTGTCCCTGTCTGGCTTGCTGTGCTCTGCTTGATTCTCAAGACCTCTCCTGGCTTTATGCTGATTGCTGCATACTCCTCTATCTTCACTGGGCTGTCTCTAGGCACTTACTAAGTGTTACAACTGGTAACTTGCATATACCTCACCGCCTGTCTAGCCTAGCTATCTATGGTCTAGGTACTTATTGACTTATCCGTAGCTCTCACTATCCCCCATGCCCTAGATTCTAGTGTAGTACCTATGTAGCTCACCGTTGTATACTGTTCACAGTCAATATATTTTATTGTACACCTCACTATTGCGCTGTGATCAGTCTGATTTATGACAATATTACAGAACTGATTCTAATGGCTACTAGGAGACATTATCCTATGCAAGCTAACAGGTATTATAACTCTTGCTGACCTTGCAACCAAATTGCGCCTGCCTTGTAAGGAGCCCCACTCCATCATAGTCACACTGTTATGGATCTCAGAGTTGTCCTCATTATCTACCTTAGAATCACATTGCAATTGATTGCCAGCACCTTGCAATCCTTTCTAAGATCAGCGACATTTCTGTGATGTTAGTCGTTGTGCCCTATCATTGGTCTAAACGGGCGAATCGCCTACCAGCGATTACTCCAGCGCTAGGGTAGAGGCAACAATACAAAAACATAAATGACATGACAGTTATTAACTCCCCGCTGCAAAGGCTATTAATGACCGCTGTTATTACCAATTATTGACCCAGCGCTTACAGATTGGGCGTCATCTTCAACATCGCTCTCGCAGAGCCTCGGAATTGAGTAATCCACTGCTACAATCATTATAAAACATACAGTGGGCAACAAATAAGCAATTCCAACGAAACTTTTGACTGAGAGAGATTGGAACAATAGAAAGGCTATCCTGCAGACATGACATTGTGAATCAAGTAGTACAACTTACGCTAGCGCTGGCAGCACAGCAGAGGCGCCAGGAGGCTGGTGGAGCCTCCACTGGCAGAGCCCCAGCCACCATGATCCTTATATCAGGCCTACACATTGTACACGACTGTCAAGCACATTGAGAATGGTGTCATTCAATGCGCATCGTGCTCTCAGCAGGGGTGGGTAGCTCGCCAAGTTTGGCGCCACTCATTATGACTATTATGACAGCCCATATACTTAGAGCCCCTCAATGGGTGATAGTTATTAACCTGTTATAAACATGGCCACAATATAAGCAGTCATTCAATACAGGTTGTTGCCTCTACCCTATCCAGCGCAGAATACGCTCTTATACTTCTATCTTCTGCCATCTTGACCTCTGTCAACTTTGTGGCAGCGTACACAGTGTCCACAGAGGTTTAGACAATATGCTGTTAAGGGGTAACGCCACTGCTGTGGAGAAATGGTCAGAAGCTTTGATAGTAGCAGCTTGCGCTCTTTTCACCACGCTTGTGAGTTTTGATATGTGGACATGTCAGATAGTGCACTGAGTGGGCGTTTATCCCTGATGGTGGATATATTGATTGACCATAGCCCCAACTATCCTTCTTAAAGTGCAAAGTGTGACAAGGAAGATCTCGCGACTCCGGCCAAGCATGAGCTAATGCAAAGTGCTCCATCCTACACTCACTCAAGCCTTCCGGGCCTTGAGCTCTTCAAGATAATGGTAGGCGCGGCCAAGCATCCAAATCGTGAACTCGAACTTGAAGTTCGAGTACGAGATTGCCACGGTCTTGTTAAACACGCCCTCTATCGCTTCTTGCGGCCACGACCCATCCTAGCATAGCGACGTAATATCTCAACAAAAACATTCGCGATGACAGTCCAACGGCTTGACTTACCGGACGTTGGCGGGACATCACGAGTCTGACGGCGCGCTCGATGGGCTCGGGACGCGGGTACTTGGCGTACATGAGCGCCATGGTCGCCCAGCACGTCTGCACGACCTGGGTCTGCTCGTGTTCGACCCATTCCAAATCCTCGCACGACTGCGAGAACGTCAGCAATCATGTACAAGAGGGAAGAAGTAACCAAGCCGAAACATAGAAAATGGAGGGATGAATGGGGATATACCTGGAGCGCCATGTGAATATAAGCGGGAGGGATCCGAGACGCACCTTGTAGCTCTCTCCCCAGCCGCCGTCTGAGCGCTGCTTACTGACGAGGAAGTCGCAAGCCTTACGAGAGTATTTGCTGTTTTCGTACGTCTCGCCGACGAGTGAGAGTGACTCGAGCGCGAACTGCGTCGCGTACGTGAAGCAGATGCCCCAGGAACCGAACCAGCCTCCCTCTGCTCTCTGACTCTTGTGCAGATAATCAACTGCTGTTGTGATGGTGCGCCTGAGAGGAGTGGGTAAGAATTAGGATGCACCGCCTCAACAAGAGCGCACGGTCTCACTGAATATCCTGAACACGGTACTTGGGATAGTGCTTCCTGAAAATGGAGAGCGCAGTGATCACAGACGTCGTACATTCGGGGTAGTTGAACTCTGTCATGATGTTACCTGCCTCACAGTTGATTATTTGATTGGCTAGGCTCAAAGGAGGTACTCACCGAACACTTCCGCCGGGTTCAAGTACTCCATCAAGTGCGGCGCGCGAATCAGCTCGTAACTCGCGAAACCACCGTCAGTATTTTGAAGACTAAGCAATACATCCACAGCGTCGCATAACCGCCGCTCGGAGATTAGCTTCGGCGCATCCCTGCCATCCCAGACGTATCAGGATGATACAGAACATAGACATATTCAAAAACTCACTTGACGTGCTCCTGGATGTACAAGACTGCCTTGAGACCCTCCCCCGTACAATCGCTGACTGTGTAGCCCTGCGTCTTGGTACTAAACGGCCACGCTCCCTTTGTCGCATGTCGATACGCGCTCGCATAGTGCTTCGGGTTCTCCCTGATCTGGCACTTATCCAGCCACTTCAATATCCCCATCACGCTGTCCCTAAACTCTTCCTCATGCCCCAGTCCGGTCTCAATCAGGGCCTGTCCCATGAATGCAATGTCCCAGAGCTGCGAGCCATTCGTGCCGCTCATCATCATTCCCTCCGCACCAATCCACATGAAGTCGTGTCGGCGGTCGCGATGCTTCTTGTACGATGGGCTGTCGCGACCCTCGACGTGCATGCGCACGATCTGGTTCATCATCTTGTTCACTGGCCCAAGGTCTTGACAGTCCGTATTCTCGTCCTCAAGCACGACGAGCTCGTATGCGCGACGGACAGCCGCACGCCGGAGAGGCGGGAATGCACAACGCTCATAAGTAGCGAGGATCTTGTAAAGGCCTTCGAGGATATACGAGTGGGGAGTATAGAGGTCTACTTCATGGACATAGCTGCGCTGGGCGGGCCAGTCGATGGAATGGTAGTTTTGGGTATACAGTTCCTAAGGACGATGTGCCAAATGAGGAGGCGCACAGCGGATGGGCTAGGACGACAGCTTACTTCGCGAAGAGCTAGAACCAGGTCGGTCTCCTCCATCTTAAAGCGGACACCGGACAGGTAGCCCATAGGTATGTAAACCATTCGTGTATGGATCCACCATCTGTGGGGGTGGAAGGGGATCCAGTCCGGGAGCAACCTTGACGGTTGTCAGCTTGGTATCGGAGTGCGGATGTGTTTAGTCTAAACACATACCAGAGTTCTGCGGGGATGGGATGGCTGCCTTCCCAATCGTATACATTGAGGACAGAAAGCCAGAACTTGCCCCAGGAGGGCGCGCCCAATGCACCGCCAAACTTGTGCAGACACGCGCGAGCCTTGACTGCAACTGGGTGGTCGGCCGTGAGGCCGAGGATGCGGATAGCACAGTAATTGAGTGCCGTGCCGAAAACAGTGCTTGGGCCTTCGACGTGACTGTATAGCAGACATGTGAGTGGTTTGTGTCGGGGGTGTTAATATGAACGGAAGTGCGATGGGGGTAACCCTGGGAGCCTTGCAGTCATGCAAGACGAATAGAGCGGATGTAAGAGCACTTACATCCCCCAACCTCCGTCCTCGTTGGCGTGATTGAAGAGATAGCGAATCATCTCCAGCCTTTCCTCGAGCTTGAATGGCATGCCGGTGACGTAGGAGCCAATGACGAGCCCTGGGATGAGAAACATCGGGCCTCCATACTCGCCCGGCCAGTGACCGTCCTCGGACTGGAGGTGCTTGAAGTACCTGTACCCATTCCGCGCCGCCTCGAGTGCGTTCTCCGGTTTGGGAAGTTCAGGCAGATCTAGCGAAAGCCCGAGCCAATACTTGTCGCAGTCAGACTGAGGCCATGCGGCACACTCTTCGTCTGTGTGAAGATAGTGCCAGGTGTGGTCGCCGTGGTCGGATGTGCGGAGTCGCCAGCGAGCATAGTCGGTGAATGGCAGCTTCCCATTCACGGGGATGTCGAGGGGCGCATAGGCAGCCATGGTTAGTAAAGAGGAGGCCGAAGGCGTGAGCTGGCAAGTGGGAGAACCTGAGCTTCGAAGTGATTGACGAGGATTGAGAGAGGTCGACCGAGGGTTGATGATTAAACCTTCATAGACCAAGTGATTATGGCCGTGGGAGGCACAAGCTGCATAGTATACAGAGCTCGAGTGGAACGACAACCCCCAATTTACGGCAATGTTCACTGTCAGCGTGTCGCGTCAGGCCGCGTCGATGGGCGTATGTAGTATGTATACATACTGTATTTACTACATATGCACACACTACATATACATGAAGCGTGATATTGCTGATTGACTAATGACTATTTGCAGAAAAAATAGCCGATACTCCTAGGCCTTTGTGGATCCCACGTCCCTTCGCTGGGCCACCACTGTATAAGCTCGCGATTGCTATCACAATGCAGTAGGTTAAGAAAGAGGGCCCGGGTACTAATACGTCTGTACATCACCATTAGATAGTCAGAATTATGGGCTGGTGCAGCGGGAGAAATATTTGTGTGAAACAGGGGCGGATCGATTTGGTGAGCGGATGATAGAAGTGGCGGCTGATGGGCAGTGTGGCCACCATCCGCGCTGTCGGGTAAGAAAGAGTTGCAGTAGTGAACGGCGCCGAGGGATTGTCGGAGAAGGACTGGTCGGCGAGGTCAGCTCATCCGAGAACTGGTCTGAGATCAGGCCGCGGTCAGGGTCAGCGCTGTGGTCGGACAAAAAAATAGGCTATGTATGTATGTATGATTGGGGAATCGGTCTTGGACGATGAACGCGACGATCCCCGTTTGCCCTCTCTTCTCCTTCCTCTTCCTTCCATTCGCTGACCACCACGCGAACTCCCAAGTCTACTCTTTCTTTATTCTATGCTCTCTTAACTAGCCGCTCCTTCATTTCAGGTTCACTCCCGGGTCCTTTCCACCATCCTCACTCCCCCTTCCACCTCCCTCAACCCCATCTAACTCAACTGAACAGCGCGGACCTCCACAAACCATCGCGACAGACAGACATCCTCACCGGTCCCATCCCGAACGCGGCCCCTTCCCGAGCTCCCGATGCCTGAAATTTTACTTCAACATTCCTCCCCCACTCTTGTTCACGTACGCTTTAATGTCTGCCTCACTCCTATAAATCACTTGAACAACTCGTCTATCTTAGCTCGTGAACCTTCGCGCCACGCCCCGCGACCTTCTCTGGCGGTTATTCACCCACGCGTGCCGTCAGGTATGGCCACACTTACTGCTCTTCGCTGTATCACCAAGTCCACTAACTCTCCCCAGATAAACCTCGCCCTCCCTGCCCCTCTTCTTCCCTTTTCTCGCCCCGACGATCTTCCCAACCGTCCTCTCTACGCTCTCTTCGCTTCGCCCCAAGACGTATGTCTCCCCATCCTTTCTCAGCCACTCGCGTCTGAATCTTTCTCTCCCTTTAGGCGCTCAGAGCTCTTTCCCTCTCCTGTGACATCTTCGCCGTTTCTCTCGTCCCCGACTCTGACCACACATCTGTCAGTCGTCGTGATACAGAGACCAACGTACGTTCTTCGTCGTTTGTTTTTCTGACATACACTCCTGATACGCTTTCCCAGGACTGTATCTCGCCTCCCTCAGTTTCTTCGCGTACCGACACATCCTCCCACATGGTCTCCACCACAATCTCCCCCTCTTTCCACTCCCGCCGCTTTGACCGTGGCATAGGCGATCCCCTCAGCCACCCTTCGTCCATCTACCCTCTCTCCACCAATCCCCCCAACCCAAAGACTACCTTCCGCCAAGGCGATTGGATGTATGGCTCTCAGCCTCATCTACTCGTAGATCTCCACTCAGTCTTCTTTTCTCTAGGTGTACAACTCCCACCTGCGGCGCGCACAATTTCCAGTATGTGTTCTTGCGTTCATACCCTCAACACGACCAGCTGACTAGATCTGCCAGGAGAAACACCCTTTGCATCGCGTGCGGCCGTCCTCGCACTGGATTCGCTCCCCTCTCCCTAGAGCCCATACGGTCGCCCGCCTATCCGCTTGCCCCTACCTACCCGCTTGCGAACCCTTCTCCGCGTTTCGTCGGTCGTCTCAACACTTCACAAAGCACGCCGCACACGCCGCCCTTGTCCACACCATCATCCACCACCGCTCCCACCTTCCCCTTCCATCCGAAATCCACTGCCCTTGCCGCTGCTCAGGTGCAAATGCCCAGCAAACCTCCGCCGCCTCAATATCCTCCACTCACCCCTTCAGGGCGCGCTGTGAGCGTTGGCGGCCAGGTCCGCAACATTTCACGCGATCCCCTCGCTCCGTGTGTCATGTATTGGCCAGACAACGAGCCGCTTCCTGAGCCATGTCAAATCCGCCCAATGGATTCGGCTCTCATGACAGTACGTTCCATTCCTCGTCGCTTTCTCACCTGCTAGGCATTCACCGGCTCAAGGCTAATCCCGTCCTGCATCGTGTCTTGTGCAGTACCCTCCCATCATCAACACGGGGAACAAAGGTGCAGCAGAGAGGCAACCGGGGGACTGGATTTGCGGAAAGTGCAATTACCACAATTGGCGCCGCCGCAAGGTCTGCCAGACGTGCTATCCATGTGCGTGTCTTGCCTTCTCCGCCCCGATCTCCCATCCGGCTGCTTACACTCATATATTTCCTGTCAGACGCGGAAGGGAACGATGACTCCATTCCCGCTCCAGTCCAAGCTGAACGCATCGCCCTCCTTGCGGATGTCCTCGCTACCAAGTTCAACGCGTTGGACTTGAACGGGGTCCCCAAACGGTCGACCTCCCTCCCATCCTCACAACCTCACTTGACCCCATCCAGCGCGCCGCCCCACTCAACCCGCTTCGTCAGCGATCCCAACTCGAGTGTCGGAGACAGAGTCAACTTTTCCCCTCTTCTCCCTCCACTTTCGCTCTCGGAGCAGGATAGGATCATCTCGCCCATCTACCAGACAGCTGGGCCCCCCATGCATGATCATCTTCCACAGGGCCGCCTGCAACATCCCATGCTGTCGTCCAACGTGCACGGATCGAAGCTCCTGCCGTCTTTCCTCCAGGACATCGTGCACTCTCCGGCGCAGTCACCCTCGCCGACGTCCTCCTCATCTGTAGACCTCTCTTTCGATGGCTCCTACGAGGACGCACACTACGTCCTTCTGCCTGGGATGTCCATATCTGCCCACCTCCCGTCTACATACGGCAGTCACTACGATCAACGGCGCGGTTTGTACGGGTCGTCCGCCCGCAAGGGGAGCAACTCCTCCTACAGCTCGCTCGGACGCTCTCGCGCGTCCTCGATCTGGAAGCTCGATGGGGAGGAGACAAAGACACTTTCCTCGTCCTCCTCGTCAACGCGGACGTCTCCGACGACCGCCTTCGCTCAGGTCTTGCACGGTGCGCCTGTCCCAGCCTCCTCTACCGTCGCTGTCGGGGCAAATCCCACAGACAGCGGCACAACGCCAAAATCTACCGGTAACTTCTGGCAAGCCCGGTGCAACTAACGCAATGCGAAAGGATGTATTATCTTATGTGGAACGGTGAGTTTCTCGCCTCCTGCGACGATGCGCAAGAGACGTCGTCCAACAACCCACGTACAAAGTGTGTGTAGCAAGGAAGGATTCGAACTCAATCATATTCCCCCCTGCTGTATTCAATACCCACATCCGTCTCCCTGCTCACTCTGCCTCCCCAGCCCGCCTTCTCCCGGCCCGGACTGTCTGCTGTATCTACCATCTTGCTTGTCGTCACCGCCGCACGAACCACCCCTTGGTCTTTTTGAATCTTGGTATCGGTCACGCACCCGCTTTCTCCCGCCGTGTGGGGGTATGTAGATATGTTACGAACATACTGTATGAACCCGCATGATGGGAGGACGGCTGTCCATAGACGAAGGATGAAGTACGTAGGAAGAAAGACCGTTCAGCGGCTGATGTATCATGGAATCATCTTGTGTGCTCTTATCTCTCGTATCCGCACGTAGACTATGCTAGACACCATGGGTATGCACGCCCACATAGCAAACACCATCCGTCGTCGGATGAGGTTGGAATATTATATCGTGTCTGCGTTAAGAGACCATCCACCTCCTAACTTCTCAACCCCGTTTAATGAACGCATGCTCGTCGTGGCCGCCGCAGCACCACCGGTACCCCTAGTCTCGGCTCCAGACGTTCTACACGCTCTCACCTGCGCTCACAAAGCCCTCGCGGAACTCGGGCGGGATAGGGAGGAGTATCGCGTATCAGAGAATGGGATCATGAAAGTTCGCACGAGAATTTGTGAGCGCCGGGGAGAGGTTCTGGGGCGAGGAAGGAACGAGCGTCAGAACGGATGGGGACGAGACTACGGTACCCCAACACAGCACCTCGATCTCAAATAACCATTGTGTACCTAGCCGTTCATTACACAGACCCCTTGGCTCGGAATTAGTATGACTCGAAGGCTGAAGCTGCTGTAAAACCATTCAGGATGAACCGTTTTCGCGCTCGCTCTTGGCAAATCTACCCGCCGGGGTCCGGCGACCAAACATTTCGGATTGAATTGGTACATGTGAGAGGAGGTTACGGCATGCATGTAGTAGACGCAGACGATATCAACGGGAAAGACGGAAACGCGAGTAACAAGGGATACAAGCGACGATTGCTACATACAGAGAGTACAATTGTACATGTTGGGGGCACAACACTACCTGTGGCTACATTCGAGGATCAAGCCAGTCCGGGACGATGACCACCTACTCAGACCCGACGCCATTCAATGCTGGACGGCTCAGCCCCTGCTCGAGAAGCTTCTCTCTCCGTTGGCCGACAGCCTCGTTGAGTTCGTCGAGCATTTTGACGGTCGTGTCCCAATCCACACAGGCGTCCGTGATGGATATGCCGTGCTTCAAGCCGGCGGGACCCTCGGGGGGGACATCCTGTCTTCCGGCGTTGATGTGCGACTCGATCATGACACCGGTGATATGCCGTTGGCCCGCGCGGAGCTGGTCGCAGATGTCAGCAAGAACCTTTGGCTGATTGTTGTGGTTCTTTTGCGAGTTTCCGTCTGCCAAGGAGCGAACGAAGGAACGTTTGAGGATGTTTACTCCACGAAAAGGAATGGATACGCACGGGAGCAGTCGATCATGATGGATGGATGGTGCTGGGGACGGGCCTTCTCGATAGCAGATGCAGCAGCCTTGACGTGCTCTGCGGCGTAGTTTGGGCCTCTGGTGCCACCGCGAAGGATGACGTGAACATCCTGCACGAGAAAGCAGAAGGAAACTCCCACTTGAGCACTGCGCCAGCGTGCGAGAAATCGCTGGAGAACGAACCTTGTTACCGCGTGTTTTGACGATGGCAGCGAGGCCCTGCTCGGTGACACCCATGAATGCATGCGGGTTGGACGCAGAACGCATCGCATCAACAGCCACTGTCATCTGCAGCCCCCAATGTTCATCCACAGAGGTAATTCACGGGCCATCGCGAGTTCGGTCCGAGGAAAGTGACAAGAAACGAGGCGAGATTCAAACCACGACCAGGTCAATGACTTTGCTCAGAGCAGGAGAGAACGGGAAGTTAGAAACGCACACTTCCGTCCGTGCCGTTCTTGAAACCGATGGGGAAGGAAACCCCGCTCGCGAGCTCACGGTGCAGCTGGGATTCCGTCGTGCGAGCGCCGATGGCACCCCAAGAAATTAGGTCAGAGATGTACTGCGGCGATATGGTATCGAGCAGCTCTGAGCCAACGGGTACGCCCATCTCGGTGAGATCGCAGAGGAGTTGGCGGGCGAGACGGAGACCTTTGTTGATCTTGAAGGAGCCATCGATGTCGGGGTCGTTGATGAGGCCCTTCCAACCGACGGTCGTCCGAGGTTTCTAGAGGATAGAATTTGGGTGGTTGTGTGAGAGTGAGAGACACGAAAGAAGATGGGAAGGAGGCAATCAATCACCTCGCTGTAGAGTTCTGTGAGTGAATTGCAATGCGAATGAGGTACACGGTTAGACATACAAGTAGGCGCGCATGACGATGAGAAGGTTGTTCCACTCTAGGATTTTTGATCTGAGGAGTTTGGCGTACTCGATCGCCTGAGCTGGAGAGTGGATGGAACATGGTCCGACGACGACAAGGACGCGATCGTCTTGTCCGGCAAGAATCCTAGCAGCGCCGAAACGGGCGGAAGCGATGGTATTGAGGGATTGCTGGGAAGAAACAACCTCATGTCTAAGAAGCGCTGGTTGGAGGAGTGGGTCGTACTTGACATGGGAAGAGATCAAGGGAAAACAAGCGAAAGAGATAAGATGTGAGATGCGCGGCCACTAAACGGAGGACGATGGAGGAGTTACCACGTACACCAATGACCCGACGATCTTGGATGTACGTCTGCATCTTCTGCTCATCCTCTGGCACAGGCGTCACGTTATCCTTGGGAGAGTACATGTCGTGGTCAGGGAGAGCTATCGCGAGGTCAGGATGGGATGGTGGGAAGGGGAAGTGAGTCAGTAAGAGTCAGGGTAAACGAGGGAGGGAAGGGGACGGTACGGAATCTGAAGGGAGACCTCTGGAGAGGAGATATATCTGCAGGAGCCATACTGGGTCCGATGAGAGAGAAGAGGTGATAGATTGGGGGATGTGTGTATGTCGTGGACTGCGAACGAGGACGATGGCAGCTCACTCTGGCCCAACCGATGACTCGGACTCGGGCAACAGCAAACGTGTGCTTTTCTTCTGTCCTCGACTCAATATTTCTCACCTTTTTCATTTTCCACAAATGCCGGGCACAGCCACCGACAACATCGTGCCGCACGTGCATCTTCATCTTTCCGTGATCTCTCCGAGTTCCGAGTGATGTACTACT
Source organism: Lignosus rhinocerotis TM02 (assembly GCA_000743315.1). NCBI lineage: Eukaryota > Fungi > Basidiomycota > Agaricomycetes > Polyporales > Polyporaceae > Lignosus > Lignosus rhinocerus. Next base: position 12,265 of record KN049994.1, read on the forward strand.
AGGTTACACAGTGGCATTTCCTTGTCCCAGACTCTCAATCTGCCATGTCAAGTACAACGACCAGAGTGTCTCTTTCCCCTTCGCCCGGTTTCTGCGTCAAGTCTACCTCTCTCAACTCCATCTCTTGTCCAGTCTCTTCGTCCAACGATGCACCGCTATCTCCCGCAACTGTCAACATCCCGTCCGGCCTCAAGATCTTCGTCAACATAGCTTGGGACACCAACGTTCCACCTCCCCCGGACGGAAGTGATGCTGCAATAGAGCGTGCTATGTCCGCTACTTCCGCCGTAGACCCAGATCAGGCTTTCCAGTGGTTCGTTCCTGTCATTGTCTCCCAACCTCGGCTTGATAAAGACAAGGGTGTGTATCTGTCTCTCATCCCTCTGTGATCCGCTCCGTCATGCACAAGTCAGCGAACCCTCATCTAACGCAATATCGCCCATCCATTAGCTGGCAAGCCCTCAGCCGTGTTTGATTGCGTATTCAACACATCCCTCAAATCTCGCACTCTGCGTTCTCCCGCGTTCAAGACATATCTCATCGGTATGTTCTCCATCACGTCCTCCTTCTCGTTGTGATCTATCGCGCCCCATTATCCGACACCTCGCATCCACATAGATCCCGAAACCCTCACCACCCTACAGTACCTAGTTCGCCGCGTCCCACGGGTCTGGTCCACTCCTCTTCTTTGCCTCACCCGAATCACCTGCCAAATGCTAATACACGCGCACGTCAGAGCTAGTCTTCCAGCGAATCGAGGCTCAGTACTCCCTCCTGCTCTCCCGTCAAATCGGTACTCCCAACATCGCCTCCAAAGGCAGACTCCCCAAACGCTCCGTCCTCATACCCGCCTCTTTCTATACACCCGAAGGTCCAATCTCATCTTCCAATCCCGCGTCTACTCGCAAGCCGCTCGTAGAGGAACTTCCTGTATCATCTTTAACGCCGTTCAACACAAAAACCCAGGCCTCACCACAAGGGATCCTCAAGAAGCCCCCGTCTTCTACCGGTTTTCCATCCCCAGATGCCCCTTCCTCCGCGGCCCCTGCTCCGACAGTAACATTTGCACGTGTCCCGGACCTGACATGGTCCCGTACAGACGACGGCCGCCTGCGCATCGCGTTATCCGTACCCCATCTCGTGCGTGCCTCTGTCCTCTTCTCTGTCAGTTATGCTATTACCGCTGACTGTTCCCCTATGCGCACTGTATCCTGTGCGCTGGCTCCTGGCTTTCGTATCTCCGTCTGGGCTCAAATGCCTTGTCATGACTGATCCTTTGACAACATCAACGACTGGGCTCTGCCATCTACTGTCGCCTGTCGTGACTAACTGACAATCCATCGTCCTATCCGGAACGACGGCACCACAAACCCTGCCCGTTCACCCTATCCCACTTGCAGAGCCGCGAGTCAATCGCCAACGCGACCCTTGACATCGAACCGCGTCGCCTTCTCTTCGCCGCTCCACCCCCGTCCTCACTTCCGTCCAGTCGTGGCTACGCTTTAGACCTCGACCTTTCTAAACCCAACGCAGAGCTTCAGCAAATCCTCAGCGCCCGCAGTGAGGCGCTCACGCTGAAGCGCGAACGGGAGCTCGATGTGGACGGGGCCCGGGCGGAGTGGCATATCGCGGATGGGCTGCTTGTCATATACGCATGATGCGATGCATTTCAACCAATGCAGATCTAGCGCTGTGTCTCCAGATCTAGCATGAAATAGTAGTCTCAACGCTAAGTTGTTGTCCGTTGTTCACAAGTGTCAAATATCTCGCGAAAGCTTCATGGCGGCTGACCTCGACATGAGACCTATCAACAACACAGACCGCCAGCTCGTCATTTGTTCTTGTAGCACCAAGCGCTGCCTATAAGGTGAGACGAGTAATTTATATTATTACATCTGCCAGGTGTGGTCGTAGTCATAACGAACAACAGTGAGTGTGATAGGGGAGAGGCTGGAGAGACGTATCGAGTACATTGTGGTCAACGATAAGCAAGGGAATTAGAGCAATTCGTAACGTCGTATCAAAGTCGGGAACCAGACACAGTGAGATGATCGGGCTGGACGCTCACCCACCCGCCTTGCCGCGGAGCGCGTACCCGCTCCCTTGAGGGCCGAAATTCTGAAATGCAAATGGCCGAAATATATCAGTAAACATCTGTCCCAAAGCTTTCGCCCTTTTCTGCCATCGTCAGCCAACCATATCCATTGAACGACGACACACCTTCCTGTAGCAGATCTGGCAGAACGGCTCCCCGTCCTTATCTACCAACCTCCCCGTATCTAACGTCTTGTTGCATTCCCGGCAGCGCAGACACCACTTATGCCACGTCTGGCCGACCGCCTTGACTTGTTCCGCGAAGTACACCGACTTGCTACACGTCGGGCACTTGGGCGTTACGTTTTGGCCCCAAGGCCGATTGGACATCGAGGGAGCCAGAGGCACGTCGGCTGGTGCGGACTTATCTAGCGCAACCCCGTAGCGCGTGCCAGTCATCGAGGGTGCAAGTGGGGCTACTGCGGTATACTGCCCACCGCTGAGTGAAGGAGTTGAAAGGGGCGATGCTGCAAGAGTCGCTTTCCCGTTCGGCCCATTCATGCCATTGGCGGGCTTGGCGCCTTCAACCGCCATGTTCCCGATCGTGTCCTCATTCATATGAATCGGTGTAGCGATGTCCCCGCCGTCAAAGTCCTCGATGAGATCGTCCAGAGCTTGAAGGGCAAGTGATCCGGAACCCATACTCTTGGATGGGCTGAGAGTCCTTGTCGGCCTCAATACGCTTGATGGCATGGGCGGGGGAGATGTCGCCTTTATCCTCGAGCTCTCTAACGTCCCATTACCGGTTTGGTGCCTACGCACGGGGAGTGGATGGGCGATATCATTGGCCGTCGTCGAGGCACGTGAAGGGTTGACGGGAGGGGACGCAGCACGGGAGAGGTTCACGCTGACGAGAGAATCGTTGGGCTGGTGCAAATTACTGTGGCGAAGGTCGCGGGTACCGAAGAGCTTTACATGGCAGATCTTGCTATAGGAAGATGGAGGGAAGGATGTTCAGGGATGAATATGCTAACAGGCGCGTGAGAAGCGTACCAGTATGGCTGGGAAGTATACAGGGTGGTAGAGATAGGAAGCAATGAGCGGATGCATGTTTTATAGAATGGTGTAGACAGACCTGCTCATCATGCTCGACCAGACTGAATGAGTCGAGGCGTTTGGTGCAGGATGTGCATTTGAGGCAGTACTAATCCGGACAGTTCAATCGCGCAGCCCAGAGCTCGAATAAGTGGACGATCTCGCCTTGTGGTACAACTAGGAAAAAGTCAAGACATGGACGGAGAAGGGGAGGGAAATGCATCGTACCTTGCGCCCGGGGCCCATGATCTAGCCGAGCAAGAGTGACTTGAATTATTGCGCGTGAGGTATGAGTACAAACGGATCGTGTACCTGTTCTGCAGCATAGACGGCTTGTTTGCATCGTGGGCAGTTGGGAGAGCCTCCGAAGGGATGCATAGCGAGTCGGACGTATGAGGATGCAGGTCAGTGGAGAAGCAATAGTACTTGCGAGTACTAGTAGCAAGATTATTAATGGTCAATAGATACACAGTAATCATGCCCTTACTTAGTCAGTAGATTGTACTTATCTCACCAGTACTTACCCTGTACTAATTGGCCTGGTACGTACCTCCATCGCTCGGCCGGCCTTGCGCCCCATTTGGGGGTGTTCGGGAATGTCCGGCCAAGTGTCCCACGGCTGATTCGGAGATAGAAATTTTGATGAAGATGGCGGTTTTTGAGGAGCAACTCTCGTTCGTTCTCTCGTTGCTCCCTTCTTGACCTAGACTTCGACCTCCTCCCCATCCCCCTTTCTCTCCCTTTACCCGACTACGCAATGTCTGACGACGAGCATCACCAAGATTTTGACCAGGTACGCGCCACAGATCTCACGCGAAGGTCTGTTGTCGCACTAACATACTTTCTCGCCTAAGGCCAATGCTGGGGCCTCCACCACGTTCCCCATGCAATGCTCGGCTTTGCGCAAGAACGGTCACGTCGTTATCAAGGGTACGCATCCGCTGCCCCCGTAATCCGATTGCGATTCCGAATACACATTGACGCTGCTGCGGCATCTGCTCCCTCCGACAGGTCGTCCCTGCAAGATCGTCGACATGTCTACCTCCAAGACGGGTAAGCACGGTCACGCTAAAGTTCACCTTGTTGGCATCGACGTGAGTCCTTACTTCATCTGCGTTGTGCGCTTGTGCTCATCTCAATGTCAGATCTTCACCGGCAAAAAACTGGTTCGTTCAAGTCCAAGCTGCTGATTAGATTATCATCTCACCAATCCCGCTTCCCATATATAGGAGGATATCTCCCCCTCCACCCACAACATGGATGTCCCCAACGTATTGCGCAACGAATACCAACTCGTACGTTTCCCTTTCCCAATAATATGTTCACGTCTGTGTCAGGTCTCACGCGAAATATCATGCAGGTTAACATTGATGACGGCTTTCTCAATCTCATGACCCAGGACGGTGCTTCGAAGGACGATGTCAAGCTTCCTGAGGGCGATATCGGCAAGCAGATCCAAGCTGACTTTGATGAGGGCAAAGACCTTCTTGTCACTATCGTCTCTGCCATGGGCGAGGAGCAGGCGATCTCCTACAAGGAGGCTCCCAAGGGCGCCTAAAATGGCTCCTTTGTTCTTGTAGGTCTTCTTGCTCATGACCCATCAATTTGCGTCTTCCATCACCATGCTGCGCGTGCCGCGACCATCTTCAAGGAGACACCAGCTGACGCGATCTTCCTTTGTACAGGTCTTCATCTTTACCGGTTTCTCACTGTTGTTGTGTTTGTGTCGTTCACACGCTCACGTTGTGTTAGTTAAGCATCAGTATCCCGTATAGCAGTACTCCTCATCTGTACCCACCACTTCCGCCGTTTGCGCGCCATGTATCACTCGAGCTGTGCCATACAATGGATAGTCGCATGGATCATCCATCCTAGGTTCCATGATCACCTTGACGTCACATCGATATCTGTATCCCACGTTGCCCAACCGCGTCATGAACCTCACTTAACTCAACAACAAATGACAAAACATTCGTTTGCACAGCATTTCTAACAAGCAAGCAAGAGCGCAATCAGATTCGAGAACATCCTACGTACAGTATACAAAGGACACTTCTCGCTTCTCATAACTCCCACATTCCAGACGATGCAATGATGCAAGCCCTGGCCCGCCGGGCGTAGAATCACTCTCAAGAATCCAGGCACAATCCAGGCACGATGCCCGATGTCACGTTTTGCCTTTGGTCACCACGCTATGGCGTTTCAACATCACATCGTGCAAACCACAGCAATCAGGCCACTGCCCAGCACAGTGGCGGATGCGACAGTGATGATGGTGGTGAACAGGTTGAGACCCTGACCGAAGGGACCGTCCCAGGTTGGGGGAACATGGAGGGTAACGAGTGAGTTGTTGAAGGGGACGTTGGTGGAATTGCTGCAGGCCGCACCGTAGGCTGTGATTGGGAGAGACAAGCGTGAGAAATGAAGTCGGCCCATGATATGCGGACAGCAATGGCGTGGGAACCATAGATGGTGGAAGAGTGATTGGAACGAGGCGAGAGGCAGAGAAAAGGACGACAGAGAGTACGCACCAGCGAGAGCACTGGTCTGACCCGCGAGGACGTCGTCGGGACGCTTGTTGCGGGAGATGAGTTGCGTGAACATGCACTGTTCACACGCAGTGATGGCCGTGACGACTGTCTCATTGTTGCACAGACAGTTATCATCTGCGCATTGCTAGAGGGCATCGTCAGTGTGTCGTTTTTCAATGACCAAATCTGGATAGGGGGAAAGACTCACGCTGATCGCGTTCACGCCAGGTTGGCACTCGGAGTCGCACTGACATTGACTACGATGTAAGCAAGTATTTGGAAGGTGGTGAAGGGGAAGGGGAGGTCTAGAAGGATATTGACGCACGTCTTGCCGGACCACATCGTTCACAATCAAAAATTGGTTGGCGGTGATGTTCCCGAGAGGCTCAATGGTGATGTTGAGCGCAGCGACTAGAACCGAGATAACAGACGATAAGTTCAGACCATCCATACACCCATAATAGACGGTCCACGCCGGGAAGACAAACCATTGCTAGCAAGGAGAGCGACGAATAGACAGTCCACGCCGGGAAGACGAACCGTTGCTAGCAAGGAGAGCGACGAGAGCAGCAAGGAAGAAGACGAGAGCAGAACGCGTCATGGTTGCCTGTGAGTGGTATCGGAAGACGTGCGAGAGAGCGAAAGAGGGACGTGGAGTGGAAGGTAAAAGCGCAAGGGTGGCCTGCCAGAGGCGAAAGAAGGGAATAGATAGAAAGAAAGCAGAAGGGCGGAGGAGGACGGAGGAGGGCTGGGTGGCGGGAGGAGGGAAGAAGATGGAGAGGACTCAGGCGCCCGTGGGATTGTCGAGATCGAGTTCCTATGCGAGTGCCATAGCAATGCATCAACACATCAAGTCCGAGACCCCCGTCCACTGCGCGATGTCCTTCGTTCCGCACTCGCTCTCTTCGTCTCTGGCCCCATATTGGCGGCGGCCAGTGGCCTCGGCTATTTGCAGACTTCGTGCCATTACTGTATCTCAAAATCCAACTTGTAAAAATACACAACAGTCCTAGACACGTCGTCTGCACGCGCCCATCGACACACATCCTATCCTATACCCCCGTTCCTTCTCAAGCACCAGTTGCACGGGAATCAACCACAAGGGGCCAGTACAAGGGCATCTGTCTTGATCCCATCCCCATGTCCATGTCCATCACTCACCAGCACCAACGACGCTCAAGGTCTTGCATCGCTACCATGATCTACTAGTACTACTAGCCGCAAAGGACCACACACCCACGCCGCACCATCCGTGCAGAACTGCATGTCCACATCCACACAATGATGGACATCACGCATTCGTGCTCTCGCTGCGCGCCCTCCCCATCGGTACCGCCCCCGCCTGCATCGTTATGCTCCCCACCCGCCTTCTCACCACCAGCGGCTCATCGAACCTCTTCTGCTCATAATTCCATGTCGCGTACAGCCGCGCATCCGGCAACGGTCTCGGCCCCTCCTTCTCCTTCTCTTTCTCCCAAGTGCGCAACTCATCACATCTTCTGTTGCAATGACTGCTCTGTAAGGGTGCAAGATGCTGCCTTTGATAACGGTTGGTCTGGGCTTGCTGATGAACTCTGAACCTGGAAGGCTGGGAGCGACCCTGTAAGTCACACAATAAAGGATCTTCAGTCAGTGAGCGAACGACTGTATTGCATAGTCAAGTACCTGTAAGTCACACAATAAAGGACTACAAGTACTAGTCAGTAAAGTATAGTAAAGCATATGTAAGTAGTGGGACTTACTCTTCAGTCAGTGAGCGAACGACTGAAGAGCAGGGGAGAGATGTGAGCTGCTTTTATAGATGTAGGGAAGGCAGCTGAGTAAGCATAGAAAGCATGGCCAACTTTTCAGATTCAATATTCTCTCCGTTTCTGTGGCCCCCCAATTGGTATACGAAGATTCTATTTCTACTAATCCGTTTTGTAATCATTTCTAGGTGACCAAAAAATCTGGTCGGCCCGGCGTGCAATCCGCATTACATCAAAAACTACCGGCATCTGCCGGTTAGAACTTGAGCAACGTTGTTTGGACACTTGAGCTTGGAGCCAATGAACACGACCAGTATCACACAGCTGTACAGCTTCTCCTTGGTCAATTGTCCTCTGGATGAACACAGACATTGATGAGTGGCTTTTCAGACTCAATACTGGTCGATCATCTACGGGATACCCCTCCTGCCAGAAGCGTCTCGTTAACACGAGAGCCGTATAACCTTCAACCATGTGTTATACACGTTCCCCCCATGATGGCACCAGCCATGGCCGTGCTTTTGGTCATCTATGGCACAGGATTATCCTGAAGGTGAGTTCTCGTTCTCTGTCTTCCCAGACGCACACAGTCCACACGCCGCGTGCGGACGGCGTGTTGATGAGGAGGATAGAAGAGTGCATATAGTCTAGCATGTCTGCCTACCCATCCAATACCGTCGCAGACTTTTGCTCATCTGATTCCACTTGTCTCATCTCTCATCGGAATGCCACCTGCAAACGCCCCTGCGCATCGTTACGCCACTCATTTGCACGAACACTTCGCGCTCACTACTCCCGATACCCCACGATCGAGTACGAGTGCCCTATCCGACTGCACACTCGTATTTTCCGACGACATCGAACGCCATGCGGATTCTGGCACAAGCAATGGCAGTGGCAAAGCCTACGACGTGCGCGAGCGTCCTTCCCGCGATCGTTCTCCCCTTCCGGACGACTTCGTATCCGAGATTTTCATGAACATATTGTGTCTCATGCTATGGTCAACCATCGTCTCGATAGTCGCAAGCATCCTATTCGTTCTCGCGGGTATCATGGCGCTTTTCGGTGCAATGCCCTATGCGGTGATGTTCTCCGGCCGGGGATTCGTCGCGGACCTGTGCGGGGCTGTCCTAGCGGGGTGTGGCACTGCTATCGGTACCTTCCTCTATCATGCGTTCCTCGCCTTCCGGCATCCAAGCAAGGGTTGGGACTGGCAACGGCGTTCTCATATCCACATCAGCGTCATGTCCGGCACGGCGACTTTCGCGGCGTTGCTATGTGCCACTTTCGCTCCCCCGATTGGTGTCACAATCCTCCCCCTGGCGGGGCTCGCACCTGTCAATGCGCTCGCGATGAGCTGGCTGGGCCTTGCCACGTTATTGGGGGCTGGGTCGTTCGTGTATCTGGTGAGCCGTCTTGCGCGTAAGATGGGGTGTTATAGGGTTTTGGGTCGTCCTGTTCCAACTATGTGATAGTTTGTCAAGGGAAATATATGTATATGTATATGATGACAAACAATTATAATTATGGTACAGGTAGCTTGCGCAGTAAGGTAATAGTAGTTTGGAGGTTTGTACTCCTTGCATGGTACTTGGACGTAGTACGAAATCACGCATTTGCTTTTGCCTTGCTGCTGTGCTCGCGAAATTGTAGTCTATAGGCCACAACTGTCTTGTATAGCGTTGATGTCTCAATTTCACCTTGGACGAGGGATCTGCCTATAATTAACCTCCTTAGTGGTCAGAGACAACACCTATTGTGTGACGACAGTTGTCTACTTCTGATGCAGCACACTCGAAGTCTCATATAATGTACTAGGAAGCTCTACATCCGCCGCTCATAGTAGTACTTCCCCCGCCTCATTCTCCAACTTCAACACGAGCGTCGACGGGGCCAGGGTTGCGCCCTCAAATCGGCATATGCAGTCCTCTTCTGTTTCTCTTTCAAGTCACGACGTCCATCACAAGCCCCCACCTTGTGGGATTGACTCGATTCCTGTAGGTCCAGGAGCGGCCTACTTCTCTCCCACCCATAGTAGCCAGACTGTACCATGTTTCCTTTCTCCGACTTCCCAAGCGGGCCAGGGCGCCCCATGGAACACGCCACCGTCCCCTACGCCCATCTCCCACTCTCAACACTCTAAGGGATTCTTTCTGAAACCTGTTACCCCTTTCCTGAGGATCCTCGCGAGTAGCCGACGATTGCGTATCGCCGCGTGGGCATTTATCTGCCTCGCGGTTCCATCATTCACGGCACTGCTATTGACCGCCATCGGGGGATCCATGGTGAACGCGGCATCGGTGTTAAAGGACGTACCGGTAGGGAAAATGAGCGCTATCGCTTTTGCAATGGGGTCCATTCTGGGGGCCGCTTGCACCCTTGGGATGGCCTTCCGTGTATATTGCGGGTCCAGATCCAAGGGCTCGATTGGCAGCGCCACTAGTTCTGCTTGGGGCGTCAAGCGGTTCAAAAACCTCTATCCTGTTGATTTTCAAGGTGATAGGGCCGCCGCTGCGTCCAACAACCATATTGCGGAGGGGTACGCGCACTCGGAGGAGCAGCCGCTCCTCAGACTGAGTCGTGGGGACCGGAGGATTCTATGCGCAGTTGCACTGGCTGGGGTGTTCGCACTCCCGATTGCACTCCATGCATTTGATTGGCCGTCTGAGTTTCATGGGCGGGATGGACTGCTGGTGGTGACCTCGGCGCTGGGTACGGTGTGTATGTGCGTCTTGGTGTTGCGTTGTATTTGGGTGATGATTCCTGCGCGGGTCAAGAATATCATTGGCCGGAGGCGTAAAAAGCGCAGGAGCAATAGTGACTCTTCCGTCGTGTGAATGAGATCTGATATTGCAATGGCACTGTATTCTCAGCCCTGCCAAAATGCTCTGGGGAAACGGCGATATGTGAGAGCGCCTTCGCAGCAGCCTGCCAGCGAATGACAGTCTTGGAGTAATACTACCTAATCATCACAAACTCAAACAGCAATATACTGTGCGACTGTGAGCTGAGCACTATCTCAGCCAGCCAGGGTAGGCTCGGAGGTGGTACTCACCTCATAAGTCTTCAACGGATGGTAAGCCTGACCAACCTCCTGCCTTTTTAAGACGCATCTAAGCGCCGCCAAGCCCCCCGCGCTAATCACTCCTGCCGCGCTTCCCTTGCCTATTTGGGGCATCCTCCGCCTCTCCCCACATCCCATCCTCGCATTTGGCATTGTACGATGTCCAATGCACCTCGCTGCTTGCAGATGGACTATTTAGGCACTGCAACCATGCTGTAATGTTACCAGAACTATAATATACTGATATACTAATGAATACTGTAGGAATCTTGTCACTTCTGCGACTTCTCTGGGGAGGGTGGAAGGATGGTCGGCAGTGGCCGCTTCTGGCCCGCCCTCGGGGGCGGACTCATGGCGCGAGTATGCGGAGCAGGTCGGGCAAGAGGAGGAAAGGGAAGAGCGATGCTAGAGGGTCCCGGGAGCGAGGATAGCGGGGTAGATAGTTGAAGTAGATGGCCGATACTAATCACATTATCTTGTGGCGCAAATGGAGATTATCCAGGGCTTACAACTGATGCAGCTGCCTCCTTGTCCTCCCTCGAACAAACATGCCTAAGGTGTCGCGCTCTACCACTAAATTTGTCTTTGTACCACCTGAAGAAGCCAGCGGTCAGCATGTCCCTCTCAAGGCAGTCCAAAGGCACTCCAACATCTATATCAAGGAGCTATGGCTCACTCCCAAGCAGTGTGATCAATTACCTGCTGTATGATGAACTCTGAACCTGGAAGGCTGGGAGCAACCCTGTAAGTCACACAACAAGGGATCTTCAGTCAGTGAGTGAACAACGTCAATGGATCGCACTGGACTACTACGAGGCAAGTACAAGCACTATATAGCTACATACAACTTGTACACAGATTAGCTCAGCTCCCGATGCCCCAAGGCTGAAGGGACTAGCTGATGCACTGTTTTCTCCTTGCTCTATAATGTGTACTTACATCACAAAAAAGGTGTCGAGGTCACCAGGCGCGCAAGCGTTGTGGCGCTGATAAGCACCGCAGCAGCATTAGAATATTCAAGGAATCGAGTGTGAGCCTGGCCGAGGATCGTTCCTGGTACAAGAGCATGGCAATGCTTGTGCCCCTTGTATCAGGGTAGGAGGGGCCTGACAACCAACATATCAATTGGATCAAAGTAGCTATATACTCGGAGGCTCAGCCAATCATAATCCTACTTGTAATATGAGAGCTATAATGATATTGCCGTACCATAGAAGTGGAAGGTATGTTAAATACTCTCGGTGGATTTAAAGTGTTGTAAAGTAGATGACGGGTTAGAGCCGCCGAGTGCGCTTAGTCGCACCGGGCACATGGTGCAAGTTGGACATGTTGTCACGGTTCAACGAAGTTCGTTCTCACGACCTCCTCTTCTCACAGCAACCATATCAGCTCCTCTTCGCTGGTGATTGCGTGAGGCATATGCCGTCGTCAGTGAGTGTATCTTTGGTATGCTATATCCCGTGCTAACTGAATGCATATCTTCTAGCACATACTACTTGTCAAAGACGCGTCGCGTATAGGCAGCACCCTCGTTGCGCGCCGTGACCTTGACTAGCACTTCAACCGCTAGCATCAGGTGCGCCTGAACTACATAATGCCATTCATCAATTTTCATGAGATCATCGTAGGATTCAAAAATGGGTCATTTCTTCGCCACACGCGAGGTGTCGAGTACAACATGTTCGTCAAGTCAGGGAAGCGTTGCCGATGTGGCAACACGTACAGGAATGCAGCTGCGCTAACGGAACACATGGATAAGTGTCAACACGTTGCTATCGCATCCGCTGAGAGCTCCAAACGTGCGGCACGTGCAGCGGAGAGGCAAACCCCTCCTAAACGTCCTCGTCTCTCTGCTCCAGTGAGTCATGCTCGCGTTTGAATGTTTTGTCACGTTCTTCTACTAACCCCACATCTTCCACAGGCGTGGACGAGCCCGCTGACAAGTAAGCAACGCAAGGATAAGGAAAATGTATTGATGGAGGTCATGGGGGCGGAGCCTTCTCACAAGGTCTCTTGGGAGGATATGGACGTAAGTGTCCGCAAGGTCGTCGCTGGGATACTGAATGTTGATTTTGTGCATTACAGGCACAATCTCTGGTCGGTATTACAGAGGATATGCCACCACTAGTTCCACATGGGGATGCCGTGGCGCCCGCGACCCATAAGACGCGCTCTGGGCGGACTGTTCTCCCCACGTGGAAGGTCCGCGATGCTCCTCCAGAGGACGTCGGTGATGTCGTCGAAGAGCGCATGTCGACTCCCCCAGCCGCGTCAGACACCGGTAGTGAGGTCATTCAAGAAGGTTCGCGCGGGCGACTACGGTTGCTCCTCACCGACTACGTCCGTACTGTGGCCAACACGTTTGGGTTGCGACGCTTCTACAAACGACGGCCTCATCGCCCTCCGAAGGCACACTCGGACCTAGAGTCATGCTATGGGCCAACGGCAGCTACCTTTTCACAGAAGATGCGCACGGTGCAAGAGATCATCTTCCCCTTTCCTAACATCACCTCTTGGCGCTATTCGTGGCACTTTGCGCATGGATACAAGAAGTCAATGGCCGACTGCGAGGCGATGGAGGAGCTTATAGGCCGTGATGACTTTGTCAGAGGAGACATTAAAAAGGGTGACGCTCGGAGGCTCCGAGAGCTGGTGGCATCTGGGGTATGCGACGACACGCCTTGGGCGAACGAGGGTGAGGGATGGCGGAGTTCCAGTGTGACCATCGGCGTCCCTCTGGGTCTCAAACATACGCAGGCTTCTCGTCGCGAGGCAGCAGCAGCTGCGCGCCGCGTTTCTCGACATGAGACTGTCCCGGATACGCCGGCCGTGCATGCCATTCCAGGCGAGCACTACACCATCCCAGTCGACTTTCATCACAAGAGCCTATGTGCGGAGATTCGGAAGACGTTGTCGTCTGATCCGGCTGCGAAGGACTTTGTCTTCGATCCCTACATTGTTGAACACCAGGGAACAACGTCTGGAGCTACGGAGAGGGTTTACGGCGAGTTCTACAACTCAGAGGCCTTCATTCAGGAGGACATCCACCTACAGAACTCCCCCCAAGAACCTGGTTGTGATCTGCCTCGGGTCATCATCGCTATCATGCTGTGGTCCGATGCTACCGTAGTCTCGCAGTTCGGGAGTAAGAAGGTATGGCCGGCATATATGTACTATGGAAATCAATCAAAATACACACGGGCGCGGCCGACAGCGCGCGCGGCGCACCATATTGCATACTTTGTTGGGGTATGTATCTCTGGTGTTATACACAAGTATGGTGCTTGACTATTCGTTGTGCAGCTGCCTGATGGGATCCAGGACTTCGTACGGGAGCGCACCGGCAAACCGCCCTCAGCCGCACTTCTGACGCATTGCCGTCGCGAGCTGTTCCATGCGCAGTGGGCTTGCCTGCTTGACGATGAATTCCTGCATGCATATGAGCACGGTATTGTCATAGACTGTATTGATGGTGTGCGGCGCCGAGTGTATCCACGGATGTTCACATACTCAGCCGACTACCCCGAGAAGTGCGTGGCTATATTGCTCTCAAATTGATGATGTAACTGATGCAGTCCTTGGAGCAGAGTGCTGATTGCGACAATTCGTGACAAGGGACGTTGCCCATGCCCTCGATGTGGGGTTACATTTAGTACTATCTCCATTCTTGGGACACTGGAAGATCGCAATGCTCAAGACACTTGTAAGAGGCCAACACCTGGTGAGCTGCAGGCCTTGGTTGAAGACGCGCGTGCACGGATTTACGAAGATGGCTATGTTGTAAACTCGGAGCATGTTGAAGAACTTCTCCAACCTTACTCATTGGTGCCAACTGTGGTATATGTTGTTCCATGTTCATGATAGCGTTCACAGCATAACTCATCACCATTGGTAGAATGCTTTCACCTCGCGTCTTGCCAAGTTTGGGTTTCAGATGACAGACTTCCTTGTTGTCGACCAGCTGCATGAGTTCGAGCTTGGGGTCTGGAAGAACATCTTCAAGCATCTGGTTCGTATCCTTGATGCTGCGGGCTTGGGCCTCATTGACAAGCTGAATGAAAGGTGTGTGCAGTGATTGGTTCACCTTGAGTATTGTCCTCACGCTACGCAGATTCCGGCAGGTTCCCTCTTTTGCATCAGGAACCATCCGCAAGTTCTCCGAGAACGTCTGTGAGATGAGGCAGATGGCCGCGCGGGATTTTGAGGATATTCTACAGGTTATGTGCAGATTTTCTTTGGGGATATACGCTCGAATGCTCATTGAATATGCAGTGCATCATTCCTTGCTTCGAGGGCCTTCTGCCCGATACGGAAGGGAATGCGATCATGACTCTGCTCTTTGTCGCAGCATACTGGCATGCTCTGGCCAAGATGCGCATGCACACTGATACGTCACTCGCTATTCTAGACAACACAACTGGGGTCCTTGGTGACGAGCTCCGTCGATTTGCTTATGTCACCAGTGCTGCGTTCCGTACCCGTGAGACGCAATCTGAATACGAAGCCCGTAAACGTGCGGAGGAGCGACGACTTGCTCTGAGTACCCAAGGTCCGGGATCTGCCCAGTCAACCAGTTCAGGTGCTGCCCAACTTCGAGTGGCGAACCATGGCACAACGTCAGGTCGACGGGAACGCACATTCAATCTGAACACGATCAAGCTGCACTTTCTCGGGGACTACGTCAGGACGATCAAGCGTGCTGGTACGACAGACTCATACACGACACAGATTGTAGGTTATTTATACATAATGTTTCCGACCCTATGTAACTCGAGGCAACATAGGGAGAGCATGAGCATCGGATTGTCAAGGCACGGCATGCACGCACGAACAATGTCCGTCCTGATGGACAGCTTGTCAAGATTGACACGTTTGAATCGCGCATGAGGCTCATGGCGGAGGAGCTTACGGATCTTGGTCTCGACATACCGGGGATTGTCTCCCATTCCGCAGACGTTGCCGACCCGATAGCAATCAACGCTGAGCAACATCACCACATGGCAGCCTCACAGAAAAACTTTGTCTGCCTGGCACAGTGGCAGATTGACCACCCTGACGATCCTGCAGTTCAAGTACGTGCTTTCTGCATTCACTGTTGACTTGTCGCCTCATAAATTCACTATGCACGTTATAGACATTTGTTCCTCTGTTGAAGGCCCACCTGCGCGTCGAACTCCTACCGGTTCATCCCAATCTGGTTGATGAAGATATTCCGATTGTTCTCCAGCACGACAGGATCTATTCGCACGCGACAGCGCACATCAACTACACCACTTATGATGTGCAGCGTGAGCAGGACATCATCCATGTCTCTTCTGATAAAGCCGATATTATTGTTCATACACCTTCAGATTCGGCAGCTGTCATAGACGATCACTTCGACTCCCGCAATCCCATCTATCCTTGGACGTATGCTCGCGTCATTGGCATATATCATGCACACATCATGATTCCCGGCGAGACTGCACCATGCCGCATGGAGTTTCTACATGTGCGGTGGTTCACACGTGAGCCGACATGGTCCTTCGGCACTTCTGTCCACCGGCTGGAGCGAATACATTTTGTACCGTATGATAGCAGCAAGGCATTTGGTTTCATCAGCCTCTCAGATGTGATCCGATCCGCTCATCTCATTCCAGCATTCCACCACTGCCGAACCACAGAGTATCTGCCTGCATCCCATGCCCGTGACCTTCCTGGAGACTGGAGAATCTTCTACGTCAACCGGTAAGTTAGTTCTGCCTGTGGAGATCATGCACTAATGGTCGCACTACTGCAGATTTGTTGATTGTGATATGTTTGTCCGCCATCTTGGGTGCAGTATTGGACACCTTGATCTGCAAGCCATTTCTGTAGAGCAGATGCATTATAACCCAGCAAACCCTCTTGGAGTTGACGTCCATCACCAATCTGAAGCTGCTTCACCCAAGTCAGATGGCCTACGGGGCATTCAAGAAGACAACACTCTTGCATCGCCGGGAGACGATGAGCATGATGGAGATAACACAGGGTGTCATGGCGCTGCTGAGATCTAACCGTTGATGGTCAGGTACGTGTCTAAGACCTGCTGCGCGTCCAATTCATCAGGCTTGAAGTCTAGACAATACAATTCATTGCCGAAGGTCATAAAGCCCAACTGTAGTCTTATGTGGCATAGATTCCGCTTCAGTTTCCCCCGCTTCTTCTGCCTCCCTTATCCTCAACGTGGAACGTCGATGCCGGCATTGAACTTCACTTCAACACCTTCATCATTATTTATATCTGCACCTGTGACCAGTCATATGTCCCTCGACGTGACTACAGCTGCAGCTGGACCGCACCGTACTCGCTCTGACCAAGATGATGACTCCGGGTCTGAGGATGACCAGCGTCCCCGCAAGCGGACTCGTCAGTGCAAGTGAGTACCTTCCTAGACATCCACTTGTATGCCTTATTGAACCCCTCAGGAACACGGATACAATGGAGAATGCCCTCCATGCACTTGGTGCAGCGCTCACGTTGATGGGCGACATGTTCTGTCCATTCCAATTCATTCTCGAGGCAGGCCTTGAGGCGAACAACCACACCCCGTCGACTGCACGAAGCTACCGGTAAGTTATTCACTGCAGGTGTGCTCCGTGCATTAACACCAGAGTTGCCACTGCAGCGAAAGAAAATATCTTGAGCTGTACTATCAACTCATCTCCATGGCACTGTGGCTTAACGATCACATTGCAAGTCGGGGACCAAAGGGGCTTCTGGAAGTCTCCCGCAAGGTACGCTAATGAGAGTTGCTCATACATCTGATACCCTTACGTCCTTCACTACAGCTTGAGGTCGGCCGCAGTGGAGTGCGCAGTGTGGACATCCATGGAATCAAGAAGGCGTCCGTCAACTGGGATATGTTCTGCCCACCTCTGATTCCTGATGCCAAGTCGACTCGAGGCTATAATCATCCACAGTGTGGGCTGTATATCTCGCCCCCTAATTTAAACTGGTCCAATCCTGAGTGCGCCACATCATTCTTTGCTCATAGCACATATTGCTAATCACTGTGCCTAGGGTACGCACCGGGCTTCAGAACAAGAGCCGTAAGTATCCTGTCACTGGAAAGGACCTGAACAAGGGTCTTTGGGAGGGTTGTGTCATCGACCCGACCAACCTCGCCAAGGGTTTCCTGTGCCATGAGTTCCTCCCCAAGGTGAGGTCTACATGGATACTCTTTCCAGTCACACCAGCACAGACTAAGGACCTGAATCAGGCAGCTCGTCATGTTCTGTTGGGGCCCCGCGCTGCCAATCACCTGGGAAAGGTTGCTGCTCGAAAGCCCAAGGCGAAGATCTACCGGATACGGTCGATCACCGTTGGCTTCATTGCATACTGTGCGGTCTTGGTGAGCCTCCCTATATCTGTGTACTTGCTGTTCAACTCATACTCTTTTTTTCTATAACAGGTTCATTTCTCGCTCAACTCGCAGGAGACCTTCGGCGATGGCTCTGTACCTGGCACGTTCCCGTATGAACAGTACTACCAGGCCATTGTCCATTACGTTGAGGAGGACATGCTCGAGAGTGACCGCAACGAACTTCTCACTTGGTGGACTGTGTAAGTCTTTCGTTGCCATTCTCGGAGCCGCAGGAATGCACACATATTAATGTACATGTCATGTTCAGTCAGGTATTTGGTCAGCTCGACGAAGATGACTCCGAGGATGATGACAATGACTCAAACAATGGACGCCCTAAGCCATTCATTGCACAGATGAAGGCTCAGGCCGCTGCATGCCGTGTGGCTGCGGCTGGTTCCTCTTAGGGCAGGTGCTAACGTGTCTAGTCAATGCCATGTATCATTGTTGGGTATGAATACATTCTGTTTGTTATATTCCTGTGTGAGGATGAAGTCGGCATCCAACGCTTGGCGAGCCTTGGAGAGCCCTATAATGGAATCAATAATTCTGTGCGCCGAGGATATGATGTTGATTCCTAGAGAATAACAACGGATAGTCATAGACACAACTCTTCGCTACAGCAATGGGATTACTGTCAAAATAACTAGACTATTAGGGTGCCCATTACTGCATCACTTAGATGAATCTCGAATCTTATACCACTTGCAATAGTCATGCACTCCTTTCAATGTGCTCGCAACGAGCTCGACAGAGTCACAATCCAGCTACATTGGATTGCAAAGATGCAATCATTGTGTTTCTTGCAGGCACGTTGTTCACGATTGCGAGTGTCTCTTGACGAATAACAAGATCTGCGCCAATTTTGTGATGTACTATTGCAATTGACAATATTTGCAAGTATATATTGGCGCGCGTCTAGTCAACGCGTTGCTTATACTGAAAAAAAACTCGAACGGAGGACAGAGTGCCCGCGAAATCCAACAGTGATCATAACCGCAGTCGCTGTTCAATGGGAAATGGTATGTTTTTCAGACATATTGTTGGGTGATTGCCTGACATTGATTACACACCACTGGAACAGTTTGCAACATGTCTCCTGACTCCCTTTGCCACTCTTCCGGACCCAGCGCGAGCTCCATGTAACATATGGTTTATATGTGTTACTTACAAGTACCTATAGTTCCCTTTGTGTGGTTACTTATCAGGTACTTGGATTATGCAATATAGTCTTCTCATTACTTACTGAGGATTCCCTTTGTGTGGTTACTTATCAGTCTGTCATGACCCCCTCCTGGGACCCCCATCAGCGGTGGGGCCTCCTCCATGACTAGCGGGCCTCGCAAAGTCCTCCACTCAAAGAGATCCTTCGGGACCAAACACTCGCTCGCACACAACCGTCCCGTGCTCGATTCCCCCGCGTACGACGCCTCGGAAGAAGACAACGACCCGCTGACCGACGACGGCTCGTCCTCCATCTCCATCCCCCTCTCCGCGCACGCTCACGCCTCGCATCCGCCGCGAGGGCCCAACACGTCCCGCTCCGGCGCCGCGTCCGGAGCAGGAGCCCA
>KN049994.1:32195-103543 GCA_000743315.1 Lignosus rhinocerotis TM02
GCTCGCGTTCCCCGCGCCGCCGGACGCCGCGCGGCACGTGGTGTCGGGGGTGCACCTGCTGGTGGGGGTGAACTCGGACGAGCAGTGTGAGGAGAACAAGAATATTCCGATCATGCGGCACGCGGAGAGGTGCGTGTCCTGTCTTTTTTTTTCCTGCTTTGCTACCGAGATGTGGCAGGCGTGTGTGGATGTTGACGTGAATGATAAAAGGTGCGAGGCCGTCAGGCATTGTCGCTGGGTGGACGAGGTGGTTCCCGAAGCGCCATGGGTGATCGATGCCGCATTCATTGAAAAGGTAAGTTTCCGGTCTTTGCGGTCGCATCCTGCGTGCGAGTTATGGACGTACACGGACTGACGATCGTCTGTGTCACAGTACCAAATAGACTACGTCGCACACGACGAAGACCCATACGCATCCACAGGACATGACGACGTCTACCACTTTGCCAAGAGTCAAGGTGAGTGTGCTCTCTGCTGCTGCGCCCAAGGATTTTCGCCGATATGCTGCTGGACCGCAGGCAAGTTCCTCCCGACGCGGCGGACGCCAGGGGTGTCGACGTCGGAGCTGCTGGAGCGGATCGTGAGCGGGTACCGGCACCGTCTGTTCGACAAGAAGCTGCTGCGGATGGGCCACGCGGAGCTGATGGCGGAAGGAAGTGACTACGACGACAGCGCGCCGCCGTCCGGACGGGTGTCTCCGTCGAGGCGATAGCTCCCATGCTGTCTTGAAGGGACTATAGGTGTGTCCATAGCAGGGTTGGTAGGGCACCGATTTTCAGTGGTGCAGCTGAGTTCGGGGCTTGGAAAGGGTAGTATAGAGAGAGAAGAACAACAAGTACTATACACGGGATGTAACGTTATTTTTGTGCTTTGAGCCGTGACAGACCGTTAGGATGTTAGACGTTGGTGGAGTGGTTAATAATTATGATGATATTTGGCGACCGATATTGGGACTCGGTTGTAAGCTCAAGTATACTCGCTCCGGGGGGATATACGTCTCGTGGATATGAATGAATCACGCAAAAGCACGCACGAGAAGCCAAGTAATGACCCTCCTTGGGCGATGTGTAGACGACTGCAACCAAGACAATGACAACCTGGAAGCGCCCAAGGATGCATATAGAAGTATGTAGCAAGTGCATCGCCACAGGGGCTACTCGACTTTGAACTGAACTTGTACATCCGCGAGGAACTTCAAGTTGTTGTGGCTTAACAGCAAGGACACAAAGAAAGCATTGGAAAGGCGAGATCATTTATTGACAGGCATCGAGGTGGGCTTGCTTGAGGAGGTCACAATAAAGTGTGGGGTTGACGACGCAGCCTGGAGTTGACACTTTGCACGATCACAATCATGTGCGGTCGGTTTGCACTGGGTCTATCGGTGAGTGCTACTGTTGATCACAGGGTCATTAACGGGAAGGAGACGGAAGGGACGATGTACAGCACGAGGAGATCGAAGGGATGCACGGATACAATGTGGATATCGGGGAATGGGTTGGGAGAGAGCAGTTCGTGCCACGGCGAGTATCTTGTGGCAGTACTGAGGGTCGAGGTGGCTGAGAGATATGCATTTCGCAGGTACAATATCGCGCCGCGGACAAATGCAGCGGTGATCCGTCGAGTGGGTGGGGAGGAGGAGGGCAGTCGCTCGTGGAGTGCGGAAGAGGGGACGGTGATACTGCAGACGATGCGGTGGGGACTGGTGCCGCACTATAGCAAGCACGAGGAAGGGACGTTGAAGACGATGAACGCGCGGAGTGAGAGACTGATTGAGGGAAAGGGGGGGATGTGGGGGAGCATCAAGGGAAAGCAGCGATGTGGGGTGGTATGTGAGGGGTAAGTAGGGGAGAGGAAGTGGTTGAGCATGAGCTGACGGGTGAGAGCAGGTACTACGAGTGGCTGAAGAAGGGCAAGGAGCGAGTGGCGCACTTTACGAAGCGAAAGGACGGGCAAGTGATGGTGCTCGGAGGGCTGTGGGATTCGGTTGTGCTTGAAGGTATGGATGCCAGGCATGATCACGTGATCGAATGTGCTGATGGCTGAGTTGTGCTTGAAGGTATGTACATATGCTAGCAAGATCACATGATCGAATGTGCTGATGGCTGGGTGAGGAGGTCGCAAGGAACGGCTGTGGACATTCACGATTGTGACTCGAGCGGCAAGCGTGGACATGAACTGGCTCCACGACAGGCAGCCTCTGATCCTCGCTGACCAATCAGCTCTCCACGCATGGCTCGACACCCGTTCGGGACAGTGGACTTCCCAGTTGAGCCATCTCTGCTCAACCTCCCCCGATCTCCCCCTCGACTGGTCAGTGTCCCACCTCCTCTCTCCTTGACATGGCTCACGCGACTGTTGGCAGCTACCAAGTACCCAACCAAGTCGGCAAGGTCGGCACCGAATCGCCCACGTTTGTTCAGCCAATCGCAGAGCGCAAGGACGGCATCGAGGCCATGTTCGCTCGCCGTCCCAAACGCAGCCTCTCTCCTCCCCCACCAAGACTCTCTCACGTGATCCACTCCAGTCCCCGTAAACCAAAGCCAGCCGCGCACCCAAAGATCACTTCCTTCTTTTCCAAGAAATAGCCCTTCTGTCATCTCGTCACCTTCTACCCCAATCTATACTCTACCTCTCCATCTCTCTCTTGTACTTCACTCCCTCCTATTGTACATCTCCATCACAACTCTCTCTCCCATGCTCATAGACAACGATGCACCACTTCACTGCCTTAATATTCTCACCATCCCCACCCTTCCATCACCGAACTCCCTCACAATGTACATCCAATCCATGCGCGACATATATGTACATCTGCTCATCCGTCCTGCAGACCACCAACAATATCACTACTACTTATCACCCATCCCATGCTCTCCTACCAACCTCACCAAGTAAACTTAAGGCCCAGACAATGAAGCACGTGCCTTAGATGTGCATGTACAGCGAACCCGAATAACTCAATAATACCACCAACCAGGCAGACAGACGAAAACAAAAACAAAACACCCGAAAAGCAATACGTGACCCGCGACCGATGCAAACGAACACAAAACGTCCAATCTTGCAAGTAGGTCAGAGGTCAGGACAAGCCAGCAGCTGCGGCCCACAGCGTCGACTCCATCCTCACCCCCGTCCAAGCCACCCCCCAAAGGTCATACATACGCCGCGCTCTCCAACCCCGCCTTGCTCACCCTCCGCATCGGCTGCAGCGTCGCCTCATCCACCGGCGCCCTCCTCGCATGCCGATACCGTCCCGTCGCGTCCTTGATCTCCATCTCCTGTCCCGAGTCCCCAATCTGCGTCGCATCCATCAGCGGCGGCCCACTCACCCCCGCGAACGAGTGCGGCATCGAGAACAGCGGCGGCAGGCTTTCCCGGATATGCTGCGGCCGTCGGCCCCCCAACGCCACCTGGTAGTTCGTGCCCCCACCCCCCTCGCCGTCCTGCCCCCCGCCCGCTCCTCCAGACATCTTCACCACCCCGACAGACTTGCCCCCGAGCTCCTGCTCCTCAAACGTCATCAGCTCCGACACGAACCCGATGTTCGGCGAGATCCCCTTCCGACGCTCCACCACGAACGCATACGCCCGCGCCAGCGTCCAGTGGTTCGCGTGGATCAGGTACGCCATCACCGCCGTCACCGACCGTGATTTCCCCGCCTTGCAGTGCACGTACGTCGGCGAGGAGTGCAACCGCGCGTCGTCTGCCCAAGTCATCCCCAAAAAATGATAAAAAATAAAAAATAAGGGGTCAGCGTCTCCATCATCCATCCCAATCACGCGCTCAAGAAGAGGCGACCGACCTAGGATCTCGCACACCTCCTGCACGCCCCGCGTGATGTTGTCCTCCTCGACCGTGTCGCGCATCGGGATGCGCACGTACCGCTCAAAGCGCTCCCGCAGCCTCAGTCCGTGGTCGTCGTCGCACTCGGCCGCGATGTTCAAGATCCGCTTCACCCCCAGCGACAGCAGCTCCTCCACATGCTCCTCCGTCGTCAGCTCCGGGCCCAGAAACAGGAAGTTCGGAAGGATCGTCGACACGGAGAACACCGGGAACGGCTCCTCCGTCGTCAGAGGCTGTGATGACGACTCTGGCCGCGCAGTGGACGGAGATCGGGAGTCTGGTGTGGATGGAGAGTAGTACAGCATGCGCGGAGTGCTCGGTGGTGCTGGTTGCTGCGCCCATGGTGATGGTGGAGGTATTAGCAACTCGTGAGGGTGGATCGGTGATGGCGACAACAGGCGAGCCGAGTCCGGTGGTGATGCCGGTGGCGGGAGGTCGAGACGGAGGTGGGATGGGGAGCGAGAGCGAGAGCGGAGACCAGACGGCGGAGCAGCCAGCGTCGTCGCCGACTTGGTGGGCATTTGCAGCTTGGGAAGGTTCGCATTCAGGCGCTCCGCAGACGTGGTATCCAGTTTCCGCAAGGTGGGAACACTGGGGCGCCGTGGGGGTGGCGGACGAGAGAAGCCGAGTTGGGAGGGTGCAGGAGAGGGCGCAGCGTGGTCAGACGCGTCGCGCCATGGGGTGATCACACTCGACATCATTGGTTTGGGCGATACAGCGGACCGCTCGAGTTCGGGGAGATCGCGCGGTCGAGTCGCGACAGATATGTCCAGGTGGAAGAGTCCACCTTGCTTTCCGTTCGCCTTCTGTAGTTTGCTGGGCGGACGCAGGTGATGATGCTCGTCCCTCCTGGAGTGGTCAGACGTGATCCGCTGCCTGAGGTAAGGATGTCGTTGTGCGGTGGAGAAGCCGCCTTGGAGATAGTCGACCGTGCCATGCTCCAGAAGGGGGCGAATGAGGTTGAGGAGGATCCATGCCGTTGCCTGGGGATTGGTCTTGTCACGATCATCCATATGCTCGTCATAAACGATCACATCGCCATCCCAGTCTCCGCTGTTCATGTTCTCGTCCCACCGATGTTTTCCCTCTTCCGTGGTGATCCATTGGCGGAGTGCGGACAAATCCTGCAACCCGCCGTTCGGTTTCTTTGAGCGTTTGAGGATGAGGGAGGGTATCGTGTATATATTCACGCTGTGCTCGAGATGACTAGTGAGGAAAGCAGGCGTCGAACGGGTATCTATCAGTATCGGTCGGGTTGGGGCGGACAGCCGCGCGACGAGAATGGCGGGGTCGACGCCATGCGAAGTTGACGATTCGGAAGAGGATGGTTTCCAGTCGTCGGCATCAGCATAGAGAGCCGAGGTGGGTGTAAAGTATACACTAGCGGGGCTCGCACTGGAACTGGGACTGGGAGAACGGGTCTCTCGAACGTCGGTCCAAGACGCGTTGTACGGGGACGCGTCCTGGGCGCGTAGACTGGATGCGGAGCGTATGGGACGCAACTTCAGGTTCTTCTGGACACTGCGCCGTAGTTTCTCGAGCAGGGCGAGGTCCTTCGAGAAGTCATCTGAATTGGGGTCCGAGTTAGTTTCGAGGGTAGATGTGTAGTCAATGGGAGAATTGGAGCCCGAGGACGCAGTTGAGGGCGAAGAGAGATGGAGAAGTTCGTCATCAGCGATGGGGTCGACGGGGGTCTCAAGCTCAATGATGGTATTGGAATGACCAGGGTGCTTCACGGCGTTTGTCTCCAATCGAAGATTTGGCGGGCGGCCCTTGGAGAGAGGCATGCCGAGAACACAGCGCAGCTAGAACAGAAGGTGAGGACGGTGAGGAGAGAGACGACAGACTCGAGTGAGTTGGTGTCGGATATCGTTGATGCAAGTCTATTCTGTCAGTGAGAGTCTCAGTTAGAGTCTCAACGCCGCCCAAGGCGAGGCACGACGATACTTATCATACAAACCCAAGTAGTAGATAAGTCTAAAATTGATAATTCCAGAGCAAAATCAGTGAGGCGCGGCCAATTGGCGCCCACCACACCCTGACCGCGTTCCTGCTGTTCTCTCCTCCCTCGTCTCTTCGTCCTCTTGCAGAAAAAAAGCGATTCCGCCGACGTCTGCTCCGTCCGCCATGTACAAGTCTTCCAACTTTCGCAAATCTCAACCCTCTTCAGACTCCCCCGCAGACCAGTACCGTGCACAGGCAAAACAACTTCAAGAAGTCTATCCTGCATGGTCATACGATGGTACATCCACTCTGCCATTCGCGCTCGTCCTTCGTCTTTCATTCCTCATTTTATACCCTCAGATCTCCAGTCTTTGCTCAATGAGGTCAACGGGGATACCGAGCTTGCTGCAGCAAGGATCGCGGAGGGTATGTCTCTCTTTTCAGTTTCAGTCGCTCATGATGTCGACGTGACTTCCTACAGGTCGCGCGGAGCAATGGGGCTCGGTCTCTCGCAAGAAGGACAAAAAGCCCACGTCAACTTCCACTCACTCCAAGGATTCGTCTGCAAACAGAGAGCGCGGTGGCAGGGGTGGACGCGCTGCCAGAGGTGGTTCCCGCGGCGGCGCTGCACGCGGCGCCTCTGCTCGAGGTGGCCACCACGAGGTCAATGGTCATCGTGCCAAACCTTCTCTCTCTGCACAGACTCCCCAGGACACTCCCACCGTCGACGCGGCCACCCCTCCGCCCGCCAATGGTGACACCACCGACGCGGATCCAGATGCCGGGTCCGCTTGGGCATCCAGCACCCCGGCCACCTGGGGTGGCGATACTGCCGTTATAAACGGCTCTGGTCCTCGCCCTAGCGTGCCCTCTCCCGCCGCCGTCCCTACCTCTGTGCCGGTTCAGGCATCTGCCCCTGCGCCGCCGAAGGTTGTTAGCACACCAGCTACGTCAAAGTTATCGTGGGCTCAGATTGCACGGTAGGTGCTCGCACTCTTTCTGCATGTCACATCTTCTTGACACCTACGCAGAAAACCACAAGAGAAACCGGTACCTCCCCCTGCTCCCGTACCTCAACCCGTGCCTGTGTCTGTCCCTACCCCTCCACCCGCACCCGTACAACAGCACGAGCCCAGCCCACCTCCGGAGGCCACGGAACCCTCGGCCACGTCGACTGGCTGGGAGGAGCCGACGACTATCCAGGCCCCGACTTGGGATGATGAACCGCGTCCGCCTACGCAAGCAGAGTCAATCTCAGCCCTTGCTGCAGCAGAGGGGCCCGAACCTGCAGAGTCCGCACCGGAACCCGTAGAGGAACCTGTACAGGCGCCCTCTGTCGTGCCGCCTGGTGTTGTGCAACAATCTGCACCCGAATCCCCTGCAACACTCCCACCGAAGCCCCTCACCCCTTCCATCTCCACAAGACCCATCTCTGTCTCGCATCGCACGAACCCGAAGTTCAAAACCGACCAGCCCGTAGTACTCCCTGCCAGTTTTGGTTCCGGTCTTGAGAAGATCGGCATGCAGTTCGGAAGCTTGAGCCTCGGTGGCGACGACTTCGATGTACCTTCGTATGTGTCCCATAATCTCCCTATCAAGCTAAATACTCATAAAATATCGCATCCCACAGGCACGAGCCTGCTCCTGTCGAGCAGAAACCTGCGCCAGCGGCTGGGCCGGAGCCGGTAGCAGCTCCCACACCCGCTGTACAAGCTCCAGAACCTATCACACCCGTTGTTTCACCACCCTCCCAACCGCCTATCTCAACTGCACCTCTCTTCCAGAGCTCAATCTCGCAGCCCACTCAGCAATTGCAGACTCAACCCCAACAACCCCCTGCTCTCCCTGCAGTGTCTCAACAACCCTCTCAAACATCTCTTCCAGCCTCCCTCTCGCAACCCGCCCTCTCTACTCAGACTTCCTTGCCATCGTCGTCGACCGCTGTGTCTGTTTCGCCATACTCACAGCACTCGCAACCGTCACTCTCCAGTCACCAGCCGCAACAGCCTCAGAGCCAAGCCCATCACTCGTACGGTCAGCACGCCCTCCACACGCATCTTGAGCAGATTCAGTCTCAGCAACAGCACAATCCGCCTGTTTCCCAACAACAGCCGCAGCCAGCTCAAGGGCAGAACCTCGGTGGTCCCTCTTACTTCCGCCAGGCTGAAGCTCCCTACTTTCACACGCCCACCCCACCTGCTGGCCAGAGTCAGGATAGCCCCTACGGCGCGTTTGGACAGCTTGGCCAGGTGCAACACCAAGGTCAAGGCTCCCATCTTGGCAACTTCAGTGGCGGGGGGTACCGCATACGGCGAATCGCAGAGGAGCTTCTACGACTCGTACTCTGGGCCCACCGGGTTCAACAATCGTCAAGACGATATCAAGAGCCAGCAGCCACACGCCGCTCCGGGTCTTCCTCAAGCCAACGCCCAATCTTCTCAGCAACACCCACCGTCTTCGCAAGGGAGCAGCCAAGGCCAGCCCAGTGCGGGTCAAGGCCCGCAGCAAGGGTACCCTCCTCCGCTCCCATATTACTACCCACCCTACCCTCATCAGGGCCAGTACTACGGTTCCCCCTACAATTCTGGCTACACTGTTCCTCAGCCCTTCGTCAAGTACCCAACCGTTTTCCAAGGCCCGCCTGGCCCGCAGTCCGCTCCTTCACCTGCAACGAAGCAGGGCCCGAGCGCGGTTCAGCCACAATCACCCTATGGGCAGAGCCTGTACGGTCAACAATCTCATTCTAACACGTACGACGATATCGGCTATCAGCACCACACTCAACACTCCGTTGGGCAGAACGTGAACGTTGGCAGCGGCGTACCGTCTGGCGAGTACGGCAAGCACCAGCACGGCAGCTTGTACGGTAGCAGTGCCCAGAGCATACAAGGCTTTATGGGTCTTGGCCAGAGCTCTGCACCCACGTCTGGCCCTCCCCTTGGTCAACGCACAGCTGCTGGTTCTCCAGAGAACGCCTACAAGCCGTACGGTGGCAATGTTGGCGTGAAGGACGTAGGCGCAAGTGTTGGTGTCGGCCAGGGCGGCCAGGGCCCGCAAGGGCGCGGCGGCGTGCAGCAGCCCGGACAGGGAAGCTTCTATGCGCAGCGGTTCGGGGCGAGTCAGGCTGGTGGGCCTCAAGGCCAGCAGGGACAGCAGCCTCAAGGCCCGGGTCCGCAAGGACATCTGGGATATTCTCAGGGCGGCTCGGATGGTAGCACGTTCTATTCGTACCAGCCTCGCCAGCAGCAGGGCTATTGGCAGTGAGTAGGCGGCACCAAAGCGTGATTCGTCCCTGCCGAACGCTCTTGTCTGGATGTGCGTTCGTCGCATGCACGCGTACGAATTCTGGTGCCATGATGTCGCTGTTTGTTTGCCTCGCTATGCTCATTTGGCTGTTACTCCTTCTTACCCTATGTTCCTTGTCCCGCTCCCCGCTCCTCACATTCACCGTTGTACCCCGCTTCACTCGTGTGCTTGCAGTTGTCTGATGTCGTCTGCTTGTCTCTGATTCTCCTCTCCTCATCGATCGTTCATCTCGCATCGTCTCTGTCTCACTCCCATCTCCGTCTCTGCCTCTTTTCTCGTGTGAGTACTAGTACTGAATACTCTGTACGCTTACTGTTTACGAGCTGGGTTTGCTCAATCCGAGAGCGTACAATAACAACCCCGTAAAATCTTTCCTTTGGGCGACGCATGTGAGACACAAGTATGTAGTCTGCATTTCATGCGGATTGCTATCGAACACCACACTAGTTGCCAGCCGCTTGGTGTGAGACACAAGTACGTAGTCTGCATTTCATGTGGATTGCTATCGAACATCACACTAGTTGCCAGCCGCTTGCAGGTGCTAAGCTCAGCTCGTAACCACGACACTGCTGAGATCCGTTAGATTCACATTGACAACCTGGTCCGGCTTGAATCCTTCACCGTTGAAAAAACCGGTTCACATTAATAGCAACGCGCGGACATTCTGTGGATAGTCGCTCATAGAAAAAACCGGTTCACATTTATAGCAACGCGCGGAAATTCTGTGGATAGTCGCTCATATAGATAAATGTAGAGGGTTTTCGATCCCTGATCAAGATGTATTGCCTGGGGCCTATCATGGTCGGTCAGTATGGACCATACCCTAGAAGTACATACAAGTTCATGCTCAAAGCAGATCTTTCAGCCTCAAGTAGCATCACTCTTGCGCAACAAAGGGGTTGGCGATCTCCTCGTACCCGTCTACGGGGCTGAGCAAGGTGATCGTGGGACCGCGCAATACCACAAGACCCAGGTTACGCGTTGTCGGTTGACCTTCCGGAACTAGTCATGATCTGCCTGAGCACACGTACGCGAGGTTACGTCTTGACACGGACTCTTACCGCCTTGCAGTATTTCTTGTACTTCATCAAGCACGAGGTTGAGAAGCTGGTCGTAACCCTTGAGCACGCCGGTCACTGACGCGGACATCAGCGCCTGCTCAACGTCGCAGAGGACAAAACCGCCTGACCTTCACGACCGCCTGTGAATTTGACGCGAATGCGCTCGTTCACGTATTTGGCCAAGTCAAGGATAG
Organism: Lignosus rhinocerotis TM02; assembly: GCA_000743315.1. Lineage (NCBI taxonomy): Eukaryota > Fungi > Basidiomycota > Agaricomycetes > Polyporales > Polyporaceae > Lignosus > Lignosus rhinocerus. The sequence continues at coordinate 42,544 of KN049994.1, forward strand.
CCTCACGCTTGGGCTTATCCATAGTGGGCTGCGGCCTGCCATAGGATCAAGCGATGAGATTGGTGGGACGAAAGGACTCTGGGAGGACGTACGGGCCATTCCTACCGCCTCGTGAGGCAGGGGCAACTCCCCTAAGGCCTCCTCTGCTACCACCACGACCCTTCAGCACTCGAGGTCATTGGTGAACGGTATTGGAGGAGAAATTGACGTACTCTGTCGGCCATCGGGAATGTCAGAGTCGATTGTGGTTGAGGTGAAATTTGAAAACTATAGGATCGATGTACTCGTTTTGAATCGCGATTGGGTTGCAAAAGGCTGAGTTGAAGGATGGTGAAGACGAGTGACGAAAGGGAAGCAAGAGAGGTATTTGAAACTAGGACGAAGACTTTACACTCAGAAAGTCAGACGCCGTCGCCAGTGCCGGGCGAAGAGTCGCTCGTTCCCTTGACCCTGCTCTGTCTCCATCCGCCACTCCTGCTTTTCCTCCGCTCGACCACCAACGCCTCCCAAGGCACGACCACCTGTATCGTCTCTCTAAAACATCTCAGTCATTTCAGTCACGATCATGAGCGCTGCTGAGCTTCTCGCAAACACACTCTCTCCGGGTACGCTCTTTTTCTTTTTGCGCGCCGGCACCGACCCGCAGATGGCGCGTCCCTTGCGTGCAATCCAGCTCAATATCATTTTTCCTCTGCTCTTCAGACACGCACACGCGTGAAGATGCCACTCAAAAGCTCGAGAGCGCATCTAGGGAGAATTACGTGGGCCCTATCCAAAATTTGTCTGGTTCGGCGATGGACGCTCATCATGCACGCCCACCCAGCCTGCCTACATGTTGATGCTCTCCTCCGAGCTTGTAAATGAAGCATCGCCAGTTCACGTTCGCAATGCTGCTGGTCTTGCACTCAAGAATACCCTATCAGCACGAGTACGTCGCCTTCCGATCTGTTCTCTGCCCATGCTACATCTTGCCTCCTTTGTTTCCAGGAACTCGCGCGACAAACCGATTATGCCAACCGTTGGTTTGCACTCGACGATGGCACGAAGAACAAGGTCAAACAGGATGCGCTGATGGCTCTTGCCTCCCCTACTGGCAAGGTCGGTACGGTCGCCGCGCAGGTCGTCTCGGCCATCGCGTCGGTTGAGTTGCCGAATGGACAGTGGATGGGTGTTGTCGGTAATTTGTTGGGTTTTGTGAGTGACGCGTCGAATGTTAGCCTTAGAGTGGCTACTCTTCAAGCGATCGGCTTCATCTGCGAGTCGCTGCAAAGCGTGCGTTGTGGATCCATCTCTTGAGATGCTCATAATCTGATGCACAGTACAGAAACCCGACGTTCTGTCGATGCGTTCGAACGAGATCTTAACTGCTGTCATCCATGGTGCGGACTGCTGTAATCCATGGTGCGCGGAAGGAGGAACCATCACAAGAGGTCCAACAACTGCTGTCATCCATGGTGCGCGGAAGGAAGAACCATCACAAGAGGTCCAACTCGCCGCCATCCAGGCGTTATTGAACTCGCTAGAGTTTGTCCGAGATAATTTCGAGCGCGAGGTAACTGATTGTTTATTATGTCGTCGATCTCGAGCTCACCCTCTTCCTCAGGGCGAGAGGAACTACATCATGCAAGTCGTCTGTGAAGCTACCCAGAGCCCGAATCCGAATGTCCAGGTTGGCGCCTTCGAGTGTTTGGTCAAGATCATGTCCTTGTACTATGACAAGATGGGCTACTACATGGAGCGTGCACTATTCGGTGTAAGTGACTATGTACCAATGCGCATCTCGATACTGACACCGTTGTTAAGCTCACCGTGATGGGCATGAAACACAGTGAGGAGAAGATTGCGCTTCAGGCAATTGAATTCTGGTCTACAGTGTGCGATCTTGAGGCCGACCTTGCTTGGGAGGCGTCGGAGGTGAGCCCTTCAATCGATTCGCTAGTTGCCTTGTCATAACGTGGTTACATAGGCGAATGAATATGGCGAAGTCCCTGAGAACGAAAGCAAGTACTTCGCAAAGGTCGCGCTGCCCGAGATTGTGCCCGTCCTGCTTGATCTCCTCACGCACCAGGAGGAAGACGCCGATGAGGAGGAGTGGAACGTTTCCATGGCTGCAGCAACGTGTCTGACTCTCCTTGCGACTGCTGTCCAAGATACAATTGTGCCGGCTGTCATCCCGTTCATTGAAGCCAATATTCGGGCTACAGACTGGCACCTGCGCGAGGCTGCTGTGATGACCTTTGGTTCTATCCTCGACGGTCCTGACCCCAATGTGTTAACTCCGCTCGTCAACCAAGCACTACCAATCCTGATCGATATGATGGGCGACCAGAACGTTCATGTTAAGGATACTGTTGCGTGGACTCTAGGACGCATCTGTGATCTTCTGATCTCGACCATTCAACCTGACGTTCATTTGCATCCACTCGTCTCTGTGCTCGTTGCAGGTCTTCAAGATAACTCGCGTATCGCCGGCAACTGTTGTTGGGCGCTCATGAATCTCGCCGACCAGCTAGGCTTCGTCGAAGGTGAAGACCCTGAGGCATTCGTGAACCCAAGCCCGCTGTCGCCGTACTATGAGGGCGTGATGCAGGCATTACTACGTGTGACCGAGACGTATGTCGCTAACATTGACATCCCATACGAGATACTAACGTCGGGTATTGCAGCGCAAGCAATGATACACAACACAGGACTGCAGCTTACGAGGCGATCACCTCGTTTGTCACCCATTCGACCGCTGACACTATCGGTGTTGTACAAAGCACTGCTGTCACTATCCTTATGCGGATGGAGCAGCTGCTGCAGATGCAGGCAAGCGATTCCACTATGGCGCCTGAAATGGATCTAACCTGCATAGCACAGAATCAAATTGTTGGTGTCGATGACCGCAATAACTGGAATGACCTCATGACGAACTTTTGTGGTGTCATCACGGTGGGCCACGAATGTCTGTCTACCTTGCTTGCAAGCCCGCTAACAATACATATTAACAGAGTGTCATTCGGAAGCTCGGCGATGGCATCCACCCACTGGCGGATCGCATCATGACGCTCGTCTTGCAGCTGATAAACGCCGCAGGAAAGACCTCGACCTTGGTAGAAGATGCATTCCTCGTGGTCGGTGCACTCTCTGCTGCACTGGAGCAACGCTTCGCGCCATACATCGACGCATTCCTCCCCCACCTCTACCCTGCCCTCAAGGCACACGAGGACACTCAGTTGTGCACAGTCGCTGTAGGCATCATCGGTGACATCTCGCGTGCTCTGGGCGACCAGACTGCGCAATACTCGAACACATTCGTGGGCGTCCTCCTTGAGAACCTCCAGAGCGATGTCCTCAACCGCAACGTCAAGATCTCGATCTTGTCTTGTTTTGGCGATCTGGCGATGGCCATCGAAGAGGCCTTCGAGCCATATCTCGGTGCAACAATGGGCGTGCTCAGACAAGCAGGCGCCGTGCAGCCTAACCCAGTGAGCTTTGCCTATGTTTGTGTTTTCGTGATTCTCATCGACTGTTCTCCAGCTCGACATCGATCTGGTTGAGTACGTAAGCCTGCTACGTGAGGGCATCCTCGAGGCGTACACCGGCATCGTCTCTGGTTTCAAGAACACGGCCAAGGTCGAACTCCTTCTACCACATGTTCCTGCTATCCTGGAGCTTGTTCAGCGGTGTCTTGTTGACTCGGAAAAGACAGAGAGTACAATCAAACTCGCGGTTGGCCTGGTCGGCGATCTCGCAGATGCCTATCCTAATGGGCAGATCAAGCAGTTGCTACTCGTAGACTGGCTTGCGAACGAACTTCGCATGAAGGGGCGTGTAGCACCAGAAACAAAGAGGACGCTCAAGTGGGCCCGAGAGGTGCGCCGTCAATCAGCTCTTCTCTCGATGCGTGCATCGTTGATCCTTCCTTCATTGTAGATGGTCAAGCGCGCCACGGCGTAGTGCTTTCATCCGTCTTGGATCCAGCTTCGTAGCTCAACTACATTTCTCGTTCCCATCTTTCATCTTACAGCTTCTATGTCTACTTTTACGCCTACTCGCTCAAGTACCGCACCCAGCAATCACCGCCCTCTGAAGGAGGACACCCCCGCATTGTCACACCCGTAATGATCCCTCATGTCGCATGCCCCTGTGTAGTAGAAGCCGCCACAGCCAGTCGCACCACCCCGCTTTGCCCGTCTATAAGACCGTAGTATTCCACGTATATCTCTACCCCGCTCCCACTCTCAACTCTCAGCTTGTTGCCTATATCGTATCATTGATCTCTGTTGCTGTCGGCGCGCACACTTGTATCCCTGGGTCTCTTTCAATTCATCCGTCTCGTCTTCTCTCTGATTGTGTTCATCCGCTTGTTGACCCTCCCCGACTCACATAGGAGCATTGCAGCGCAATTTAGAAGGCACCAAACAGTACTATCTTTTAACAATCGTATAAGGGTGTGTGACTGGATAGTTGTGACAATGTGTGACATGGTCGGGTCGAAGAACGCTGAGCAAGATCTCATCTGTATTTCTTTCCCCTCGTCCCCCTCGTTTGTATTCTTCCAATTCGCAACCACACGGCATGCCGGGAGACGAAACACGACGGAAGACTCGTGACGAAAGTGACAGCGAGGACGAGAGCGAGGACGAGGCAGTTGTGAAGGTCGATATCGACCCTTCCAAGCTCACCCCACTTTCACCAGAAGTTATCTCCAAACAGGTCCGTCTCCGCCACTCTCTTGAAACCCTTGTGCTAACCCAAAATCAGGCTACGATTAACCTTGGTGGGCATTGCATGTGGTAGATGGGTTTGTGAAGTTGCTAAGGGATGCATCATCTGGGTAGGAACGATTGGCCATGTCGCCCACGGTAAATCGACCGTAGTCAAGGCTATATCTGGAGTCATGACCGTTCGCTTCAAGAATGAACTGGTCCGGAACATCACGATCAAGCTGGGCTACGCTAATGCAAAGGTCTGTGTTGTGCTTCTCACCACTTATCTCATCTCTCAGTATACCTTTGCCTTCTGCTTATCTCCTGCCTACAAATAGATCTACAAGTGCGAAAATGAGGCGTGTCCCCGTCCAGGCTGCTACAGGTCCTATCGGTCTGACAAAGAAGACAACCCTCTGTGCGAGCGTCCAGGCTGCAACTCCCGCATGAAGCTCGTCCGCCATGTCTCTTTCGTTGATTGCCCCGGTCACGATATTCTAATGGCTACGATGCTTAACGGTGCCGCGGTGATGGACGCAGCTCTACTCCTGATTGCAGGCAACGAGACGTGCCCCCAGCCACAAACGAGCGAACACTTGGCCGCGGTCGAGATCATGAAGCTTGAGAATATCATCATACTCCAGAATAAGGTCGATTTGATCAAGGAGGAACAGGCATTGGAACATCATAAAAGCATTGTTGCGTTCGTTAAGGGTGCGTGAATCATCTCCGTGTGAGCTGCCGCAGTACATGTTCTCAGTGGATACATATAACCTCAACCATAGGTACCGTCGCGGAATCATCACCGATCGTACCCATTTCTGCTCAGCTCAAATACAACATCGATGCCGTCAATGAGTACATTGTGAAGCGAATCCCCATCCCTGTGCGCGACTTTACCGCAGACCCACGCCTCATCGTTATCCGTTCCTTCGACGTCAACAAACCCGGTGCTGAAGTGGACGAGCTCAAAGGCGGTGTTGCAGGTGGTTCTATCCTCACCGGTGTACTCCGTCTTGGCCAGGAGGTTGAGATCCGACCGGGCATTGTCACGAAGGATGCGCAAGGTCGCAACCGGTGCAAGCCCATCTTCTCCCGGATTGTGTCGCTACATGCGGAGAGCAACCACTTGCAGTTTGCGGTACCTGGTGGTCTCATCGGTGTTGGTACGAGAATCGACCCTACACTCTGCCGCGCAGATCGTCTCGTTGGACAGGTGCTAGGTGCGGTTGGTAAACTGCCCAAGATCTTCACTGGTGCGTGACAATGTCTGATGTCATCTCCTGACACATACTCATAAATTCAAAACAGAGTTGGAGATCAGCCTGTTCCTGCTTCGTCGATTGCTTGGTGTGAAGACTGAAGACAAGAAGCAGACGAAGGTGACGAAGCTTGTCAAGAACGAACTGCTACTCATCAACATCGGCTCGACATCCACCGGTGGTCGTGTCCTTAGCGTGAAGGGTGATCTCGCTAAGATTCAGTTGACGTCGCCCGCGTGTACGGAGGTTGGTGAGAAGGTTGCACTTTCAAGGCGTATCGAGAAGCATTGGCGATTGGTCGGTGAGTGTCTTCCTTCGTTATTCAGCACTGTGCTGGTATCCTAATGACAATCGTAGGCTGGGGAAGTGTACAACGCGGAACTGTGCTTGAAGTAGACTAGAAGCTCCTGCTTGTTGTAGCTGTAAATTCTCTTCAAACTCTGCCACGATCTGTAGCATATCACATCACATCTCCGCGCTGGGCGTGCGGCTTTCTACGCAAACTTCGGAACGTCAGGCTGCAGTACTAAGATAGCAAAAGCCACGGAAGTTACATGTCAGGACGAGCATAAGACTAAGAGTCATGAGTAGAAGTCGCCTGCAGCTATTCATCTCACTCTCAAGACCACAATTGAGAACAGTCAGAATAGCCTAACCAGATCTGCAGAATCTATCCGTCCTTACACGAGTGGGATGGCGGTTCAACTGATGATCCCTTTTCTCGAACGGTATATATAGCTAGCCAGAGACGTAATCATGACCCAGCTGTACCTGAATACCGTACCTATAAGTATTGTCCGTCCAGATTTTCGCTTGGACAATGTTTAAGCGCGGCGGGCCAGAACTCTGCTAGTCTCTAGCTAGTGCGTTCAACTGCCCGAGAAGTGGCAGTGACAGTCTATCGCTACTGTCGGTGGACTGGACGTGTCCTGCATGGCAATAGCTGGTTTTTACTTGGGAAAAGCTACGCCGTTTACAGTCTCTCTCCTCCACACACCGGGAGGCTGGCCGCTCTGACGATACTGCTCCATCATAAAGTGAGGTCCAAGTCTGCATTCTCTTTCTTCCGTCCTTATATCCTCTGAGTGGCTCATTGACAACCCTGACGTTCTTATAGTCTACATAGGTGTCTCTCATGACCTGCTGCACAGCACTGACTTGTCAATGAAATATACAAATGTGATCAAACATGGCTACAAATCGCAATCCCTGCATGTTCGAGGCGCATCACCGTTATACATGATTTACATGCATGTACATGGACTCAGCTTCGCTCCTAGGGCGTCACCGGTAATCCGTCCATACCTGTCTGACTCGAAGCAGTGCTCGCTCGAGGTGGAAGCGGGGGTCGCGCAATAAATACTGCTGCTATTGGTGGCTTGTGTACCTGAGGCTGTGAGCGAGCGAAGAATAACGATCGTCGTAGCAATGAACTCACCTTTCGACTCGTTTGACGGAATGGCAGGGAGGGGGCGCCCCCAATGAATGTTGGCAAAGGAAACTCGCATCTGACTAGCCATGAACTTCGCGCGAACAAGGTGCTGTGATACGTCAATGGTAGCTCTTAAATCCGTATGAGATGACCTGTACTAATATCAGGACTCTTTCTTCTTCTCATATTGGGTCCCTCTTGGAAATTCGATCGAATGATATTGAGGATGTGGTACAGATTGGATGCTCGGGCAACACTCACCAGCGTTGCATCTGCGTCGGCAGTATAGATAGAGGAGAAGACATATCGCCGCCGATATGATCACGGACAAGACTGCTGTGACGCCGACAAGCACTTCATGTGTGATTTGTCCGGTGCGGGTACCATTTGTAGAGTGGGAACTCGATCGGAAGCTTGGCGAAGAAGAAAAGGGAGAAGATACCAATCGAGCGGAAGAATGGTTCGAAATGACTCCAAAGGACTCGGTGGCGGTCCCACTGGGGAGGGATGCGTCAGATGAATCGAGGAGCAAGGGACCTGCCATATGTGCGTTTACGATTGTCGTCGCTAGCCCGTTGAAGCCTGCACCCAATGGATTATCGGATTGAGTCGAATTAGCATCCGCCTCTACGATGGACGGATGAGCGAGAGCATGGATCAGAATATTTGTGCGTTAATGGCTATTCACCGGAATCCAAACGACGCCACAGCTGGGAAGATGTCTCTGTCACTGGCACGGTCGGAGGTGCCATTTGCCGAAGTTGACATACGCGATAAAGCTAATGGACAAGGCAGGGAAGAACAACAACTACGAAGCACCTGAGGACAGGACGGAAGAATTAAGGCGTCGAGCTTCTCCCTTCAGAGACGGTGCACGTCTGTCAGGAGAGGATGAGCGTCGGGGTGCGGATGAGACCAGCAAAGGCCCCAGAACATTAAGAATGCGTGCCATCAAAGGATTGGAATGAAGGGACCTCAGGCTTCAGGCTCAAGTTAGTTCCAAAGATAGATGTTAATGAATCTCAACACAATATTCGCACTGTGCAGCCTGACATGCTTACCGCCTTGACAACGGGGCCCGAACACTGTTCCTGGCAACGACAGAGATCTATCACTGTTGTTGCCTATAATTTTTACATACAGACACATATGTCAGACGGAAAATAGGCAATCATGAGAGCTGTCGCGTCACGACCTGATTCAGTGCCGTGATATCGGGAGCGAGTCTGTATGGTTGCGGAGAAGGAAGCGTGTGGGTGACTGTGGTACCTTTTGGCTGTGTTCGTAGTCCAATACAGTCGTACCTTTGCATATGCCGTTGAAGTGCGGACACACTGCATTCTCTGTCCGTTTGTGACCCAAGATAGATGTTGATGCATATGTGATGGCTCATGTCCATCTGTTAGATGCCCCCTGCTCCGACTCAGAGGTGATGTGATCATCTACCAGTGGTGGCGATAACATCAGGAAAGTAGCACACTTTATGTACATATATGATAGATACCGTATACCTCTGTAATAGCTATATATTCCTGTCATGAGGTGATGAAAACCCACAGACTAGCATCTTATATTGTAGAACCCGGTCGAGAATTAGTGCATTCTGTCATCATGCCTAGACATTATGGTAGAGTATGGTAGAGTATTCACCTGTCATATGGCATTGACTACAGAGCCCTCTAATTCATAGGTTGTTCTATTACAGCCCTCTGGGGACTAGTAGTGATTGTATTAGCAAGAGCTCCAGAATATGTTCTTGTGATAAGAATATATAGAGGGAGTAGGGCGAGAGTCTATCACACATTGACATATCAACGGCCCATTACATCATAGCGTGCCCAATTTCCTGATGAAGTAGATTTCCAGCCGTTCGTTGTGACGTACGCGAGAACAAGATTACCAGCTTGCTAACTAGGGTATAGTTGCCTTCAGACGGGGACAATGAACTCACTGGAATGCCCGCTCCCGATGATCGATATCCTTGATGGAGTCAGTCACACATTCAGCATCCACACAAGTAGTCACAGAAGTACCATAAGAAATGCAGAGCAACAGGCGCTCGTGGCACGGTAGCACGGTCAACAGTCGACGGTGACGATGGTGGTTTCACGAGCGAAACTTGATGGACAACGACTAGCTGCGACTACGCAAGAGAAAACTACTGGGAAGAGACAGATTGTCTGGACTCTCTTGGCTTCTGCAGCTGCTGGACTGTCGTCATATTACTACTATCCATTCACAAACGGTACTACCTCGATCAAGTCGCTGCCAACTGCCTACGCACTTTGCGCCGAGAGCAACCAGATATACACCGTTGACCCCATCAACCCATATGTGGAATGCATTCTGGTTGACAAAGTGACCATTGCTGCTACAGGCACTCTAGGTCAGTACTAGCATGAACCACAGGTACCGCTAATGACCAGCTTGCAACTAAGCCGAGGTTCATTCGTTCTGGGATGTGTATCAAAATGAACTCATACGCAAATTTTACGGCAATGAACCTTCCGCCAAGAAACTGCTCCCTGTGTTCAGGCTATCTGCAGGTTCCATCGTCGTCCCTGGTTTGATTGGTACGCACGGTTTCCTCAGCAAAGGGAGTTATGGCAGTATGGCTAAAAGTTAACAGATGCACATGCGCATATATTAGAGTACGGATTTAAGATGCAGCTGCGTCTTGATCAAGTACACTCTCTGTCTGAACTCCTCGACATCCTGGAGGACTATGTCCGCAAGCACCCGTCCGGCCCCGACACCTGGATAGAAGGTATGGGCTGGGACCAGACACGCTGGAACGATACCGTTGGCACGTTTCCTACTGCCGTATGTGATCAACCACCTGGAGATTGGTAGCAGAAGTCTGACTGACTCACAGGCCGACCTTGCGTCTCGGTCATCACTGGCCTCTCTCCCAATTGTGCTGCATCGTGTTGACGTTCACGCACTTTGGCTTTCTCCGCGTGCGCTCGACTTGACTAAGGCACACCTCAACGGATCCTTTCCTAATGCAGTTCCAGGAGGAGAGATCATACGCAACCCAACAAATGGCGAACCAACTGGCGTCTTTGTGGATGACGCACAGGCGCTAGTCCCAGTCCCGAGATGGTCGAAGCGTCTAATGCGCGAGTATGCTGAACGCACGTTCCAGGATGCGCTTGCTGTGGGACTGACTAGCGTACACGATGCATCAACGAACGTCGAAGAACTGGAGCTTTACAAACAGTGAGCTCGACACTGCGTGACTTATCTGTTCGTGGGCTCATTTGATGCTAGATTGGAGTCCGAAGGACAGCTGCCTGTACGTCACGTCGTATTCGAATTGTACATGAACATGACACTGATATAACCCGTAGATTCGTGTGTACGCTATGGCGGACTCCAGCCGACTTTCACTTGAGGAAGAGCAGACCCTGCAAACCTATGACCCATACCCAGCAGCCCGTGTTCGGATGCGGACCGTGAAGCTGTTCACAGATGGGGCGCTCGGTTCATGGGGCGCTGCCCTTCTCTCGCCTTACACGGACATGCCGGACGCAAGTGGGATCATGCGGTTACCAGAAGAAGAGTTGGACAAGGCTGTGCGCGCGTGGTGGGTGCGTGAGTGGGGCGTCGTGAGTTTGCACATTCATTGCAGTAAAGCTTTGTGGATGCCATTTACGCGCGGCATCCAGAACATTCACGCCATTGGCGATCGGGCCAACAAGGCTGTGTTAGACGTATTTGAAGGGATCGTGAAAGATATGGGTGGCACGGATGAGGTTGCCGGGAGGCGACCACGCAATGAACATTCACAAGTAATGCAGGTACAAGATCTTGAGAGGTCCGGCAAGTTGGGTGGTACGTACTGTCAAAGAATCTGAATCAACGCAATTGAGCCGTGTTATAGTTCTCAATAGCGTACAGCCAACCCACGCGTGAGTGATCAGTCCGAATGTGCAGTGGGTATGAAGCTAACATGATGCTAGCACAAGTGACATGTGGTATGCAGAGTCGCGATTGGTATGTTGCAGTCACCACTCTATCTCAGCATATCTGAATTCGCATTTCAGGGTCCAGAGCGGGTCAAAGGTGCATACGCCTACCAGACGCTGCTCAACGCATCGCGAGACGGCATTCTCCCCCTCGGCTCCGACTTCCCAGTTGAAAGCATCAATCCACTTCTTGGTTTCTACGCTGCAGTATCCAGGCTAGACGTCAATGGTAAGAGCCCGCACGGGGAGGGTGGATGGTGAGTCATGCCCACCTACTGCTCGTCAGATCTTCATTGCTCAATGTTGATATGGCATGGCCTGTAGGTTTCCCGCCGAACGCCTTACGCGTGCCCAAGCTCTCAAGGGTATGACGTTGGACGCGGCATACGCTGCGTTTGCAGAGAACACGCTTGGATCGCTCTCTCCCGGGAAGCGCGCAGACTTCGTTGTGTTGGATCGCGACATCATGGATGAGAGCCAGCCGTTCAGCGAGATCCTGCATGCGAGAGTGAAGGCGACAGTAGTAGATGGGACGGTGGTCTATGGAGGAATATAGTCTGTGTCCTGTCAGGCCATCCATGCCCCTGTGCCATAGGTGACAGTTGCGTTCACAATTTGTTCGTCTTCTCCCATCTGCGAATAAGCGCATAGGCCGCTTTCACATTTGATTCTCACCCTTCAAGTGCCGCATGGAGTATCCGTACAGGTCGCCGCATGCCCGGTGCATATGGTGATAGCGAGGAAGATCTTCTGGTTCTCATTGGGAAGGAAGCAAATTGTCACTGCCCGGTTCTTCCTCATTCGCATCCTCCTGCTACACATACTGAGTCATTCCCTGCCATGGCACTATAGTCAAAGCATCAACCATGGCTGCAACCTGGTATACACAGCGCCCATTGGTCCTAGCTTCGTTCGGGATCATTGCGTTCTGACAGCGAGCGGAGTACCTAAGAGTACCTACCATTCTATTCCAGTCATGATCAGTTCTTGTTTTCCAAGGGGCTGCGCCCTGGAAAGATGATCGCTATCCGAGCGGCCATCTCAGAGCGCATGTTTAGACACAGATTCCGCATGGACGAAGAACAATGGGCGAAGCTGCTCAGAAATGGCAAGAGGCCGCCTACACGCGCAAACACGGTCAAGCACAGCTCAGAAGCTGATGGCACGACGGGCATATGGCCTCGCCTTCACCTGGTAGAAGAGTTAAGTAGCACGTTCAACCTCGAGGGCCTTTGAAGTCATCGATTCGAGGAAGATGTTTTCCATACCTCCTTGGTAGTACATAGGCTGTGACGGAGATCATCATTAATGAAGGACGGTATGTGATGTAATGCTCACGGTGAATGGCCACCGCGCAGAGGGAACATTGTTCAGCGGCGCTTGGGCGGTACGCTGAGAATCATGAGACATACTTCCCGTTAAATACAATATTGCGATACCTCAATGCCACCATCCTTGCTTGGATTCCAATACGACTACGTGTGTCATCAATATGAGTATAGATCTCGACGAAGGCTGTAGTCGACTTACCGACTTCCAGACATGTTCTCCTTTCTTCAGCATGGCTTCCGCAAGTCCGTAGCTCTATAGTGTGATTGCTATTGATTTAGCCGGTGTACAGAATCTCCTGTGTGATATGTACCTGCAAAACCTCCAATGTACGTGGCATGCACGCATCAGCTTGACCTGCCACGATGCCAGCTTCTCTGGGTTACACATGGATGAGGGGGCGATCGTTGGTACTATTCCCCCTGTCATGCTCACCTCTTGTCAACGATACGAACGGATACACCGGCATGAACGAGCGCGTTCGCGCACATCAAGCCTGCAGGGCCCGCACCGATGATGAGCACGTCGACGTAGCTTTCTTCGACGGGCATTGTGAGACGTTGGGGACTGAGGGGGAGTACGGATTGAGTGACAGAAGTGCGGCTGGCTTCAATTGCTCTCTATATGTCTTCTGGTTCGCGCGCGTTACCTGCGCATCATTCTGTGATAGTAACGGGCTGGGTGGTGCTTGTGTTGGGCCGCTGATACTACGCATGTGTCAGCGCACGTCCTGGGCTAAACAACATGCGCCACCGTAGTCGGAGGGACTGACCGCTTAAGTGGATAGAGCGGTCCCTCAGTAGACTGAGGAGTGATAGGAGCGAGGGCACTACCGGATTGCGGATACATGAGGGATATTACGTGTTCACCAGACACTCAACATTCGGCTGCACGGCAGGATTGCTGTCCGTTGTCAACGGCTAGCGCAGGCTGGGGCGCTGGAACGAAACGCGTGTCAAAGTGGTAGTAGTGCTGATGCAGAGCACAGTACAGAGCTTTACGCACCTGCATCGAGTTTGAAAGTGACATCCTCAGTTGTAAACTACCAAGACGGCGATACTGAGCCCAGCAGTGACGGCCGTAAGTAGTACAAGTCGCACAAGAATGTATGATTTCTTCTTCGTTGAGACAACTAAGCGTGTGTGATACTGAGAGCAAGAACAAATTCACGAGAGAACTGCGTATGATTTGTCAGTAAATAACGGACGAAAACGAATGGATTTGCCTTACCTGCGATGCAGTCGTTAGTTCACATCCATACTAACGTCTTCTTTACGATTCTCCTCTTCACGCCCGGTTGACCGTCCTGCCTTGGAGCAGACGTCCTGCGCCCGGTGCTGCGTTGCATGCAAGCTCACTTGTGTGATGTGTGAGCAAGACGTGTACAACGATTCAAGCCCATGGTTGTTACAGCGAGTGGTATGATGTGTTGCTTCCCGTGCAATCTGCGTCGTCAGATAAATGACAGTACCTCATAGTGTACGCCTGCTTCAAAACATTAATTGCTCAAGAGTTTTACTCGAGATGGGTTATATACTATTAGTATTGTGTGGTTTGGACATCAATCAGACCGGTCGAGCTAAGTGTGCTTGAGTCAAGACCGGCTTCTCGAGGTACGGTCAACCGTTGTCTCAATTGGCATGGTTGCTCCTGACGCAGGCCTCTTAGCGGCCCTCGGGACTAGTACCCGCTCTGCGGGGAAGCTAACGTGCGCTAAAACCCGATTTCATGGTCACCCACTTTCTGCCGTGCTGCTCGAGTGCAATATAGCTACAACAACATGCATATGGTGTGACTTCCTACCGGTTGTGTGTATTAGTCTGTTTGTATCGCTAGTGAGTATCTTGAATTTCGCAAGTCATTGAACACACCACGTCTGAGCAATTGAACGTTCATGCATATCACGATTAATACAAAATTGTTATGTTACAGTGACGGGTCGAAGTACAATTTCTTTTCTGCTAATTACTGGATAGCGATCTTCTGCGGCGCCATCTCCGGGGTCGTCCGCGGGAAGGTGACGGTCAAGACACCGTCCGCCATAGACGCCTTGATCTCCTCAGCCTGCAACCAAGCAATATAAGCACTACGTCCGACACCCATCAACATTCACCTTCAGACGTACCTTGATTCCCTGAGGAAGTGGTAGCGATCTCGAGAATTTGCCGAAGCGGCGCTCGCGCACGGCATAGCCCTTTTCGTTGTGCTCACTCGAGATCGTCGACTCGCCCGAGACGGTCAGCACGTTGTCCTTGACGTCGAGCTGAATGTTTTCCTTGGTCAGGCCAGGGAGCTCGAACGTCGCAGTCACAACATTCTTCTCGCGGTCCTCGTGCAAATCCATCCTGAGCATCTCGTGTCAGCGCACTCTCGACGAGACAGAAACACGATATGTAGAGTACTCACCATGGGGCGTGAGGCAGCGTTCTGAGGGTGTCCTCCCTCATGGTTTCGGTGAGCTACCGTAGAAGGAGCGCCGAAGGTACGGGCGTTGAACGCCTCGTCGAAGAGACGATCAAAGTCGGCGAGGGAGTAGAATGGCTCGTACAGAAGGTGAACGACATCGAGAGAGCTGCGTGAGTAGAGAGGTTTGGGTCAGTGGAGTGTGAGTAACTCTTAGTTTGTCAGGCTCCGAGTTCACTGTGTTGAGAGAGGGGATGGGTACTTGCCTTCTGTGTAGGGTAGAGGCAACAATTCAAAACATAAATGACATGACAATTATTAACTCCCCGATGAAAAGACTATTAATGACCGTTGTTATTACCAATTATTGACCCAGCGCTTTATGTTTGGGCGTCGTCTTCAACATCGCTCTCGTAGAGCCTCGGGATTGAGTATTAAATCTACTACTACAATCATTATCTGGCTTGCTTACAAGCAACGAATGAAAGACAGTGATTCCGACGAAACTTTCGACTGAGAGAGATTATTAGAAAACCCGTCCTGCAGACATAACATTTTGAATCAAATAGTACAACAAGTTACGCTAGCGCTGGCAGCTACTCGGAAGTGCCAGGAGACTGGTGGGCCGATCCTCCAGAGCCCCAGCCACCATGAATGACCCATGATCCTTCTATCAGGCCTACACATTGTATGCGACTGTCAAGCAATATTGAGTATGGTGTCATTCAATGGGCAACAGACTGACAACATTTTGAATGGTATGAGTATGGTGCTGGGTGCAAATCATGATGACAACAGGCTGCATGTTTTAAGAATGTTGGGCCTGTGATCATAGTGCCTGCATTTGCTCCTACATTTGAACTGTTGTGGGGTGCAGAGGTAGACATGATGCTAGCATGTTGTATCATGATGCTGGTTATGCTATGCAAAACAAAGCTCACATGCAGAACTTTGCCTAGATGTTGCCTGCTGGCATCCTGCAGATATCATTCTCAATGTCCCTTACATGTTGCCCTTCTGACATGCCAACAGACTGACAACATTTCGAATGGTATGAATATGGTGCTGGGTGGAGAAAATGATGACAACATGCTGCATGTTCTCAGGATGTTGGGTCTGCAACTATTTTGCCTGCATTCAGAATGTTGTGGGGTGCAGAGGTGAAAATGTTGCTAGTATGTTGTATGCTGGTTATGCCACATAAAACAAACTCCACAGTCAGATCTTTGTTTAGATGTTGCCTACTGGTATCTTTAAGATATCATATTCAATGTCCCTCACATGTGGCCTCTTCCAACCTGCCAGTAACATTTTGCACAACATTCAAAATGTTATCTGAGTGTTGACTTTCACAAACTCCAAATAACATTAAGTCTTCTATTCTCACTTTATCTTAATGTTATGCCCCACAACATCATGGGTTGCCCTCGGTGTCAGCAGGGTTGGGTAGCTCGCCAACTTTGGTGCTAGTCATTATGGCTATTATGACAGCCCATATAGAGCCCCTCAATAGGTGACAGTTAATAACCTGTTATGAACATGGTCATTATATAACCGGTCATTTAATATGAGTTATCGCATCTACCCTATTTCAGTGCAAACATAAAAGTGGCTGAAAGTCACTTCATTAGCTCTGGAACGATGTGGACTAAATCATAAATTTCAGTTGAAGTCACTTGAGACGTGGGTGAGGGGCTACTCAACTTGAGACACGGGCGTCCATCTCCTGATTGTTCTCGACATTTCTTGGTTTGTGTGAGTAGTGCCTTGTTCTATAGGAGTGAATAGTCAAGACATCATCTATCGAAACGTCTTGGATTTGAGTCGCGTATAGCAATCGAACAAGATTGTGAGATTGAACACACCCTGATACCTTTTGAAACATAGTTTGGAGCTAGATACAAGTTGGTTTCATCATGAAACCAGACCTAAAGCTACACAGCAATGACTATGTAGGTAATCCTCGTAAAACGGTAAATGTCTGAATGAAACAGCCGCTGGTACTGTCTCAAGCGTGTTCGTCGTTGAGTGTCGAGTCATGCACCATGCAGCGAGTCGTGTGGAAAACACTTGTCAAGGACGCCGATTTGGCAGGTCATGAGGCCGCGCAGTTCTGTTGTAGGATTCCTAGCATCAACGCATCACCTTCCTCCGCGAGCTTGGGCCGTTATGCCGCCGTTGGCGATCCATCGCTGCAAAGACGATAGCTCGTGAGCGTCCATTGGCAAACAGTTTGAATCTGAACATGAACATAGATTTTGAGGGGTCATATCGGTGACGAAAGTGCACGATGTTCACGTCACACTACCGTTCGTAGACCACAAGGGGCTCACGAAGTGGGAGGATTCGAAGCGTTTAAGCGAGGCGCGTGGGACGACTGTTACCGTAGTTGATCCTGATTCAACGGTATCGGTACGGCATGTGGATTCGGACGGCTAGAGAGAGTGGAGACCAATCCAGGTCTCTGGTATCGAGGATTTCGACTTGCATGACGTATCTCTAGTCTGGAGTTAGCGAGGGTGGGTATTAGTAGTATGCCCCGGACGTGGCCACAGTTACCCCAGTGTTAGTGTCTTTGGATAATGTATGTATTCACAGCCCAATGGGCCTTGACGCGATAGATGCGGTGCTCGAGGAGGACTCTAGGAGGAGAACGCTGGCGACTCGAGTGACCGGGGCTTGTGCATGATGTGGGCGGATGGGTTTGATGAAGAGCCGGATCATGAAGCTGAGCTCTGAGCGCCATGGTGGGCGTATCCCAATGTCTGTCGGCCCAAACGAGGACCTGTGTGATATCTTGGGACTGAGAGGGGGAACCCTCCGAGTCTAATTCCAGCATATCTTTAGCAGTAATTCACACACGCCGCAGCCTGTGGCCCTGCCGCCCTGTGAAGCGGCGAGGGTGAGTGGTTTCGCGTCGAGGCTGGGACGGCTACTGTATATCTGTTGGAGGTTTTACATATTGTTGAAGAAAATAAAACAAGTGAGGAGCAGTTGATACACATACCTGTATAATAACAACTGAAAGAGAATAAGAATGAGCGCTTACTGGGAATAAGCGAGTATAGGGAGGCGCATGAGGCTCGTTCCATAAACAGGCTCAACGACACCTGAGCGAACTTCACAAGGGCCGTCTGTCCCTCTTCCCCGCCATCCACTCACCGTCCGTGTCCTCAACGAGTCCCCCGCCGCCGTCGACGTCGTCGTCCTTCGTCTTCCACTTTTCCTCCTCACACAGTCTGCTGGTCGGATCGCCCACTGCACCTACGCAGCTTCCTCTCCCATCCATGGCCACTACTTTCGCCCCATCCCCGCTCAACACCTTCCAGTCCACCTCTCGTCAGCAATTTCTAACCCCCAACTCTCCACCACAGCAGCAACGGCGTCTCGTCTCTCGACAGCGCTTCATTCAGGACTTCTCTCAATGTCTCTTCGAGTTTGTCGTCCAACTTCTCCCCACACCGGAGGAGATGGCCGTCAAGGAGGATGTCCGCAAGCTCCTCGAACGCCTCATCCGCACAATCGAACCCGATAGCAGACTGCTTTCCTTTGGCAGCTCTGCAAATGGATTCAGCCTCAAGAACTCTGGTGCGTCCCCTCTCGTCCGGATAACTCGCTGGCCTGCTGATCGCCCTTTCTCCCATAAGACATGGACTTATGTTGTCTCATCGATTCCGAGGAACGTCTCAATGCTTCCGATCTCGTAACAATGGTAGGAGATCTTCTAGAACGAGGTGCGTGCTGTGTTCAAGCTCAGAGATCGCCCTACCTATCGGCCACACAACCTCAGAAACCAAGTTCCATGTGAAGCCACTCCCCCATGCGCGGATTCCAATTGTGAAGCTCAATCTCGACCCTTCGTCTGCTCTGCCTTTTGGCATCGCATGCGATATTGGTTTCGAGAACAGGCTCGCGTTGGAGAATACACGACTATTGATGTGTTATGCTTCGATTGACCCCGCGCGAGTGCGGACGATGGTGTTATTCCGTGAGTACCTACCTGCCCAAAGAGTCCTCGCAGTCCACCATGTCCTCATATCTTCGCTTATCACGCTAAAAGTGAAAGTATGGAGTAAACGACGGTATGTCCCTCCCATCTTCCTTTCATCGTCTTATAACATCCACTCATAACCATGCAGCAAAATCAACTCGCCGTATAAGGGCACCCTATCATCATACGGCTATGTTCTACTTGTAATCTACTTCCTTGTACATGTCAAGAACCCACCAGTACTGCCTAACCTACAGCAAATGCCGCCTCTGCGGCCTATCTCCGAGGTATGTTTTGCGTCACTCTACGTCACATTTGTTGGAAACAGTCTTACAATGGGACGTTACAGGATGAGAGCCATCTAAATGGATATAATATCTGGTAATTAAGACACTGCCTCTTATGGGCGATACTGACTGTATGCAGGTTCTTCGATGACATAGAGCTATTGCGACAGCGATGGAATTCGTCGAATACGGATACTGTCGCCGATCTGTCCGTACCAGCCGTTAATTATATCGGTCGTTTTTTGACGTCTTTCCCTCAGATTGATCGAATTCTTCAAGTTTTACTCTCGAGATTTTGCGTATAACACTGGAGTAGCCTCTATTCGAGCGGGTCTTCTCAGGAAAGACGAGAAAGGATGGGCGTGTGAGGTATGTCACACCTCTACCGCCTCTATGCCTGTTGTCTAACTTCCCACTAGCAGTCCGATTACGGTACCGCGCGTGAACGGAATCGTCTGTGCATAGAGGTAAGCAATCACCACCTCTGCAAAATGATTTCGTCTGACGTTTTCTAGGACCCTTTTGAGACTGATTTCAACGTCGCACGATGCGTAACTAAGGATGGTCTCTACACAGTGCGTGATCATCTCGTCTTCTATTCCTAATAGTCCTAACATGAGGTAGATCCGAGGAGAGTTCATGCGGGCCTCTAGGATCTTGCAGACTCGACCTGAACGAGCAGTCCTTGCCCTTGCGCAGCTGTGCGAAGAACGCAAGGACGAGACACTTGGACCTCCTCCACCCCCAGCCCGATCCCTCGGACCACCCCGCTTGACCTCAATACCGCCCCAGACGCCTTATACGGTTGGCAGCAATCCGATACGATCCAATGGGGTGCCAGTTCCGGCCCCTGAAGACCTTCTTTCTCGGAAGTTCTCACAATCGTCATTACCTGTATCGCCGTCTCTGTCTTCGCCGACTGACTCACCTAGCCAGCCCACGGGAGCGAAGGACATACCTCTTCGTCTTCCCGTTGATAAACTTGATCACATGGCGCCAATACGTAGTAAGTGGACAAGTCCCCCGCCTCCCGAAGCGCCTGAGGAGGACCGCTCAGCATATGAGGACCGCCTCGGTCAAGGCCTTGCGCTCGCAACGGCGTCGAGAGGACCTCGGCCACGAGAACACTCCTATGCGTCTTCGAATAATAGCGAGACGCATACAGATGATGATCGGCATTCAATCGCCGAGTCGGACGATGTGCGTTCCGTGCAATCGTTCATAGAAGATGGAGCTGTGCACTATAGCAGAGAGTATCGCGAACGCGAGAGACAACTTGCCAGTTTGCACGCTCAGCAGCAAGCACTCCAGCAGAAGTTGCAGGAACAATACGGTATCGATTCTTCGAGCTCCGCATCGACTGGCGGTGTGCCATTGAATTCGCGATTTGAAGGTGGTGTCGATGTCAAGATGATTTCTAGGCTCCGTGGCCGCCCAGCAGCACGGGTCGTGCAGCAAGTTAGCCCTCATTCTGCGAGTCTGGGAGGACGGGAGACTCCAAGTGACAGGTCTGAAGGTTTCACGCCTCCTCCTCGCATGGACACGCACACCCCGCGACGATCATTGTCATTCCCTGTGAGGAACGTAAACCGGTTCTCCTTACCCGCCATGCCGGTCGTGATCCCTAATCATTTCGTCGCTGCCTACCAAACTCATCAATCACCTCCTCTTGGGCACACGGCGCCACGGCACGTTCTACAAGCTGCAGCTGAAGCACAGGCGCAGGCGAACGTGTTCTACGAGGCCATGCCGGCGCGAGAACGCGTGTATCGTGCGGCAGCGTCCTACGTTCCACAGGTAAATCTCGCGTCGCCGCAGCCACAGTATGAACAGGTGACCTCTTGCACTCCTGGAGCATTGCAGTCGAATAGTAGCAGGAGCAGGAACGCAAGCAGGAGCAGGAGTAGAAGTAGAAGCCCCACGTCATCCGAATCTCTGCGCGACTCCCCTATCATAATTCGCCGTGGTACATCGATGGAGGAGCCCGTTGCGGGTCCTTCCCGGTTGCCTGTCGATGCCCCTGCGCCCTCATCTCCGCACATCGAACAAGGGCGTGGCGAGCGAATGTATTCGCACCAACACTCGCATTCCAATGCGACCATCACTGCATCAACGCCTCCAGCCAACGTGCATCACTTCTCTCTACCTATCTCTGTTCACATCCCCACGTCGTCCGGCACCACGCTAGGACCACGACATTCGCAGTCTCACTCCAGGTCACGGTCGCCACCGTTTCTCCCAACCCAACGGAATCCACAACATCCGTATCCCAACCAGTCGCAATATCCCAGTCCGCGGTTGAGCGCATCCAATCTTCCTCCACGATTGCGCGCTGATCGCGAACGTAGCCTCGGACACTCGAGCCATGCTGTACTCACCGGGGTGCAGCTGCACGCGGGAGGTTCAGACGCATTGCCCCAGGTAACTGCCGCACAAGTAGACGCAATCCATCCTCGGTCTGATGCGCAAAGTCATGCCCACCTCCGGTCAACTTCGCCCTTTGCATTACACTCGCACTCGTCGGGAAGTGCATCCCCGCCCATGTCGTCGACAAGTTCGCAGTACGCCGCATCGTCCTCTCCGTTGTCGACATCACCCCCTTCTCCCGTGCCAGGCGACATGAAAAGTGAGCGTAGAGGTGAGGGAATCGGGGTAGTCAGCCCGCTCAGGTCGCCGATACCACTGTTGGACGAGCCAATTCCTGTCGCGAGGTCTGTGTCCGAGCTGGCGGAGGTGCGTGAACTGGGAAAAAACTCAACAATTCCCGTACCTTTGGTCATTGCCTCCCTTCCCGTGTCAACTATGCCAACGCCAGCTGTGATGAAGAAGCACGAAGTCAGTTCTTCTGAGCAAGATGCGGAGGCTATACATCCCCGAGTACAGAATCAATCGATCCCAACAGATGCCAGGCAGTCACCGGCTCTACTGACCCCAGAGGTCTTGGTGACAGAGAGCAGCCCTGTCATCGATCGCGGGCCTGGAATTACCGCTGAAGAAGACCCGAGTGTCTCTACCTCGAAGGCGATTCTGGAAGATCTGCCCATTGGTTGAAACTTCGCCCACAGAAGCGGCTCCCTTCCCCTCGCTCCTGACCTGATCCTCAGTTGCAGGTCGTTCGCTGTGCCGGAAGTATGGACAGAATGGCCTGAGGACGAAGCTCACACCGGTGCTTCTCTGAACCTCATCGGTGTCCCCTTAACCTCTTGCTACCCTGCTTGAGGGTGTATATCTTCTTTGCAATACCGGAATCTTGCATACGTCATGAACGAAGTCTCGATTCTTGTCTCCTTTGACCTCTTTCCCTCCATCTCATGTGTCAAGAAATCAAGGCCAATAGTTTCCGCCTTTGATACATTATCTCATCTGGTTCGCATACTCGCTCACTGCTTGCTCCATCCGCATAATTCCGTCCACACAACGATCTCCATACGCATCGCATCACAAATGTCTAACAATCCATACTCCATGTTTCGTGTCCATCGTCTGTCCTATATCCGCTGTACGCGTCGACTCTGCTATTCGTTGCTGCTCCCTTGCCGCTCGCATCAGTACATACCATTTTCCCTCCCCAACCCCCACATACGCTACCACTATGCGTTCTAATCCGCTTCCACACCATCCCCTTCAGTTTCGGATGAACGACCTTGGGCACTGCTCCCTGTGAGCCGGGGCACTAGCGATCTTAACGTCAAAGCATTCGCCGTAGATTCGGCTTGCTCCCATTTTGCTCGCCTCTTTGTCTCATCGCTGCGTTCGGACAGGGCTTAGTCCTCTCAGTCCTGCATAATGTATTGTCCCTCTCGCCAACATTCTCTTCTCGTGCCTGCTTGTAGTCAATACGATGTTGACAATCTATGCATCTATGCCCAGGACGTCCGTAGTGCCTGAAAGTCCGCATCTTGTTTGGTACCTGTAAAATGAAAATTCCCAGTTTGAAGAGGAAGTCGTGATATTCTGAGTTTGAGACGTCGACTTTATGATACTAGGACTTGTGATACCGACGACTGCGCGGTTCCAAAAGCAATGCATTCTGGGAAAGGTCGTCCTCACCAACGCCCACCTACCTTCTTCGCGACCGCGCACCATTCAAGATCTTGGCTTCCACGTCTCCCGTCAAGGCCCAGGCTTCGACAATATCTCAATAGCGCTGGCAGTTCATGGCAGGAAGCTGGAGCTATGAAGTGCAGAGAGGAAGGAAAGGCATCCAACCATGTATGGCTATTCGAACCTGCACGGCTTGATACATGTCATCTGTGAGGGGAGTGTGATTGAGATAGATATGTAAAGCTAGAAGACGACATTTTGAATCTGTTTTACTGCTATCGCTGGATGGATGCATATTCTATGCTAACTAAAAAGGCCGTTATTGTGAGGCTGTCGGCCAATGCCAGACTGCCAGATCCGAGGCACGACAAGCCAAGGAATCTTTGAGCACACTCATTATTTCACAGCATTGGAACTCACCTCTGCACGGAAGCTTGGCAAGAGCTTCAAGTTGTAGAGCGTGTTATGCAAGTCCAGCCTGGCAGTAAGTATGATGCAGTAATAATTGAAACGATACTTATACAACTACCTAGTAGTACAACGCCGACTGCTGAAGGCCGCGTGATGTCCCGTGTGACAGCACGCGAGGCGACGCGTGATGTCGATGAACCGTGATTTGAATCAGCGCCCGTTGCGTGAGCCAATTCCGACTCCTCCGAGGCTTCGACAGACAGTCACAGAGGAGATTCTGCGACTCAGACAGGTCACAGCTCTATTTCTCGACTTGGTCTCAACAATACACCCATGAACACCTAGTTGAATACAACCACCAACGTCTAGTTGAATACAACCATAAACGTCTAGTTGAACTTTCACCTTCGCAGAGACCGTTGCAATGGGTGTTCCGGGACTTTGGGATGTATGTCCTCCACATGGAGTTATCGTGTTGACCTGTTGAACCCAATGATCGTACAAATAGGTCTTACGACCTGCAGGAAAGATGCGCTCTCTGACACACCTCGCTGTCCAAGACGGATTTGAAGCCAATTCGCATGGAAAGCGTGGTTTTCGCGTCGGCATCGACGCAAGTATCTGGTTCTACCATGCCACATATGGCCGCGAGGGCGAGAACCCTGAACTCAGGACACTCTTCTTCCGGTGCACACGTCTCATGACTATGCCATTTCTGCCTCTCTTTGTCTTCGATGGACCCAAGCGTCCGGACATCAAGAGAGGTAAACGCATTAGCGGGAAGAACCACTGGATGGTCCAGGGTATGCAAGAGATCATCTCTGCATTTGGGTTCGAGTGGCGAATGGTGTGTGGCTCGTTATGTTGCAATGTCATGATATCCGTGCTGTTTACTGACTATTCTGTTACTGCGACAGGCACCTGGAGAAGCGGAGGCCGAGCTTGCATACTTGAATCGAATTGGTGTCATCGATGCCGTTCTCTCTGACGATGTAGACACCTTTCTGTTCGGTGCCAAGATGGTGATCCGAAAGTGAGTGCTCATCAAATCTGCATGAGAAGCATCACTCAAGCTTTTCAAAAGCCCAAGCACCAACCTATCTGGAAACCGCAGCCATACCTTGAAGAACGCGGCAGGAAAAGACGACGGCAATCATGTTATGACATACGCCTCCTCAGACATCCTAACACACGATGATATTCAGCTCACTCAGGGTGGATTGATCCTAATCGGCGTGCTCCGCGGAGGCGATTACAGCGACGGACTACACGGCTGCGGTGTAGCAACAGCACATGGGCTCGCGAAGGCAGGCTTCGGCGACTCACTGCTCCTCGCCGCGCGTACTCTCTCACGTGATGCGCTCGAAGACTTCCTTGTCGGCTGGCGCCAAGAAATCCGCGACGAGCTGAAGACGAACTCGAGCGGACGTCTGCAAAGAAAGAGCCCCAGCCTCGCAAAGACGATTGCAGAGGACTTTCCGAGCATCGACGTGCTCTTAGCCTACACGGACCCGGTTACATCTGAGGCAAGGGGCCCGGGACACAAGAACACGATCGTGGACTGGGACAAGGAGCCCGACCTAGGCAAAATTGCGGGTTTGTGCGAGATGTACTTCGAATGGGGTGTCAAGCAGCACATCATCAAGCGCTTCAGGACCGTCCTCTGGCCGTCTGCTGTTCTGCGCATCCTCAGACGCGCAGCATTGATCAAGGACAGGAAGATTGCCGCTATCTCAGCGAGGAACCCGGAAACCCCTAGGAAAAGTGGCAAAGAGCGTCGTGCACCACCAGGAACACCTTCCAGGATGATCACTAAGCACTTCGCCAGAATAACGCTGAATACCCCTCGCCGTAATACAGGGTCGGACAACGAAAGCGATTATGATGACGACAGGGACGATGAGCGTCTCATTGTGAAGATCCACTCTTCCCGTAGGCATCCCTCGACGGACAATATTCTTGAGTACCGGCTCGAGATTGCTCCAGCGCAGCTAGTGCGACTATGCGAGGCGGGCATCAAGGGCCTGCGCACCGCGCTACCTCCTAACTTATCAGACTCGGACGATGATGGAGAAGACGACGAGGACGACGAGAGTGGGCGAAAGAAGGGTAAGAACAAGTTGAACAAGCCTCCGCCTGATCCTGGGAGTCATTTGCGTATCTGGATGCCTGCCTGCATGGTCGCTATCGTTGAACCGGAACTTGTGGACGAATTTGAGGGCATACAGCGGCAAAAGGCGGAAAAGAGGGCTGCCAAAGAGACTAAAAGGAGAAAGAATGGGGATACCGCCGCGAGCAAGGCGAAGAAGGCCACGCTTCCTGCCATCGTCATGGTTGCTGATCATGAGGAAGAAGAGGAAGGATCTACATCTGAGTCCGATGTCCCGCGTGCGAAGCTCAAGTTGACGAAGACGAAGACGACTGCGCATCCTGCGACCAAGGAGAGCTGGGGCAAAACCACAGCCGCAGGCAAGACTAACATGGGACTTCCTAGAACCAACGAACCCTTCACTGCAAAGAAGGCGGCGACGGCCTCAGCATCCAAGGGAGCGCAGACAACCTCGAGTACCGCGAAAGTCGCTAAGCTCTTCCAAAACATTCCACCTGTTAGCACAAGGGCATTGCCGCACGAGTTAGAAGAGTCGACAGACGAAGATGTGCCTGAACCACTCCCGCCACGCCTGCTTTCCTTCACGACATCCTCCGTTCATTCTTTTACTTCGTCGACTATCGAAGCCACGAGCGCATCAAAGCTTTCTTCCAGTCGCCTGCTCAGCTTCCTGGATTCTCACATCGACAATTTTGCAGGAGGTTCCTCACAATCATCAGCTGCGAATCCATCCCGAGCCAATGCGCGCGTGCTTCGCCCCTTCCCAATGAACTTTGATATGTTCAGAGACGATGACACTGCGGCACTCTCCTCCAAGTCCACCTCCTCCCCGTCTAAGAGTGCACTTCGCCCATTGTCGATGGACATGTCTAAACACGACAAATTGACTGCATCCCCGATCACTGACTCGGAAGATCTATTCACCGCAGGGGGCCGGATATCCTCCAAGTCGTCCTCAACTCGAGCGCGTACCCGTTATAGCCTGTCCGCTTCGTCGGATTCGGACTCTGATTTACCTTCATGCACTCACCCCCCCGAGAAATCCCCGCGACACCCAGAGAAGCACTCTTCGCCTAGAAACACGGCTTCCAAGAGACAGTCACAGCCGCAGTGGGCGCGGCACAGACAAGAAGAGGAAGAGTCGTCTGACGACGACATCGGCCGCCCGCCCTCATTGTCACCGTTCAAAGGCCGGAAGCCTATTGTCCTTAGGAAGGCCCACGAGCCTGGATGTAGCGCATCGGGTGCACGCAAGGAAGAGGAGGAGTCAGATCGGGCGCCGTCGCCTTCTCCGGTACAGCAAAGAATCCTGCCTGCGCTTTCGGGCAAGCCGTCACGGTCGGTCGCCGCAAGTAAACCCGCCCCATTGCCTACAGATCTATCCATCATATCTATCTCCAGTGGCTCAGATACAGACTCGCCCCCTCCCATATCCACTAAGGTCAAACCATTGCTACTTGCGCGGACGAGGCTGACTTCAACGAACACGAGCACTTTGTCCGCCACTCGGACTACGCCACGTGTTCCTGTTGCAAAGGAACCGCTCCGACATATCTACAACCCGGAGGATATTATCGACTTGACATGATTATTTAGACTTATTGTGTATATTTGAATACAGTGTTGTGCTACTATCCAACATTGGGAAATTCGCGTGAAGTAATGATAGTGGTGGAACATAGCAGACAAGATCAGAGATGTGCTGGAATGCTACAATGTGCTGAGTGGAGATTGAATGTAGAGGGAGAGGAAGGTAGGAGGAGACAGGATGAGAGCGACCGATAGTAGAGAAGAGCATCGTGAAATAAACCCGGGGCCGTCCATCTTGATGTACCGTCGTTGTACCTGCATGATGATACATGAGAAGTCGTGCCTAGTAAGCTGTCGTGAAATCTCGTAGGCGTTGCTGGCCGGCAAGGCTGTCCTCCGGTTCAGGTGTAGGATCCGTGGCGAGCATCCGGTCCCGGAACCGTTGGATGGCATCGAGTCGCGAGCGCCAGTTCGTTATGACCTCGTCGCGCCTTGTGTCTCCACCCGTGCTCTGCCAAACGGTGACGAACCAGTCAGAGAGAAGACTGAGCTGGCGCACTAGCTGCGGAAGGTTCGCAGCTGATATGAGCTTAAAGTCGCCGATAGGCGTGAACTCGACCATCCCCGGCGCCCGCTGCACAGTCACCTTGAAGTATTCATGCTCGTGTAGGTTGTTCGAGAACGCGGCAATGGCACCGCGCGAGTGCGGCTCGATGACAATATTGACGAACTGGAACTGGGTGAAGATCGTGTCAAACCTGTACGGCTTGCCCGAGTCGTTCCAGACGATCCGGACGTAGTCATTCCCGATGTGGGCCTTTTTACTGGTACAGTTCGGATCATCGCCGGTGGGCATGAGAGTAGCAGTGTGAAAGAGAATCTGGCCAATGTCGTCCCACCAAGCGTAGGCGTATTCCCCATCGACGTCAGGGTCGAGTCCTCCATCATACACGTCAACTTGGCCACGCAGGTAGATGAGCCTTCCAAGCCCCTCGAGGAAGCGGGTATATGCAGGGGAACCATGGGTGTTTTGCAAGATCTCTGTTTCATGCGTTTGGCCAGGCGCCACATACAGTAGGCCGACCTTATGCGTGTCAATCACAGGTATCTTATCGAACGTGCGCAAGAAGATGTCAAGCTTGGACTTGTCCGTGACGAGACGGCCGCGTCCGGCGGGACGCTTGTCCGGATAAGCAGACAGCTGTAAAGCGAAGTAGCTAGGATCAATAGCCACCTGTTTTCGCCTCTGCGACGGCGCACTGCGGCTCCAGACGTATCCAGTGATGGGATCTGGTCTAGGAGTGTTTTGTGACGACTCCGCGGTTGTGCTCAATGCCTCCTTGACATCGCTCTGCAAATTTCCCAGGGCATCAAACGACATCCCAACAAGATCAAGACACAACGCACCACGCTCGGATGGCCATTGCCGTTGAGCTGTGTAGTGGACCCCTCTCTAGCACTCTCGTGCATGTCGATTTCTCTGTCCATCATGAGCATCGCGGAGATAGACACGAGGTCTGGGTCGACGTCGCCGAGGGGTACCATTGGGACATTCTCTGCTCTTACGAGGAACTTCGTAGACCCTGACGCACGACGCGATAGCACCTCTATCCACCCTCGCTTCACGAGCGCCCGGATCGTGACAATCGAGTTCCCCAGAATCCACGTCTTCTCGCTGACAGCTGGCTCTTGCCCCTTGGATTGTAGCTTTGGGTTCATGACGATCTCCTCCAAGGTCGACTTCGCCGGTCTGGGGTCGGCACTAGCGTAGGTGTATCTCGCGAGCCAGTCGAATGCCACCTCAGTAGGCGCATCTACGTCTCCCTTGCCGCCGTTCGCCAGCAACAGCTGACGTACGATGTAGCTAACATGGCGCGCCCGATCGGGCAGGTCAACGGCGAGGAACCACACGTAGGTGATGTAGTAGGACATGATGCGGACGTGCTGCGAGAGCGCCCATGAGATGGATGGAGACCCCTCCATACGGTTGTGGTGTTCTAGGTACTTGAGCGCGACTGCGAACACCATCTTATAGTCGCTTTCTGTGAAGTTGACGTAGAGTGAGCGCTGTGATCCGACGATGGCGAGAAAATCAATGATGTGAACGGCCATGCTGGGGTTTGACATGATCTGCGAGAGCTTCTCCATGATGCGCGAGAGATGTTTTGTCATCGACGACTGCAACTCAAACGCAGAGAGCGAGAGGGCGTGCAGACAGCACCTCTGCGTCGACGGCTGCTGGTTCAAACCAGAGAGGAAGACCTCGACGAGGTGGTGGAGTGGTTGTGCATTCTCGAAACATCGTTTGTAGCTAATGAGGACTGTGAGAGTGTGGAAAGCGAGCCCCTGCGCGTCGCGCGAGATGAGACCCTCTGGCCAAAGCTCGATATTCTTCCCAAGGGAAGTATCCAAGATTCCTTTGCACAACACAGTGAGCAGTTTCCCGACCACCACCTTTGACCGAGGACCGCAGAAGAGGTGTTTATTGGCGAGCTGTGTGGGGAGATGGCAAAGGACATAGGACAGGATCTCCCACTCCTTCTCGGTCTCGATAATCTCCACCAGCTTCGAGAGATACAGCGAAGACTGCAAGACGGAATCATTCTGTCCAGGGTTGTTGGGATCGAACGAAGTCATTCCTTCGCTTGGCACATCCGACGGGCCTACCGAGAGAGATAACAGCTCTGGGATGGACCACATCGGCTCCCGTGGCCTGCTCTTCGTGACCGCAGTGGGGAGGATGCGCGCAGGTACCCTCGACCGACTTCTACTGGCATCCATGCGTGGCTGGCCTCCACGCCCCCTAGATGGTCTCCTTCCGTCCCTTTCCTGCGGCGCCCGAGCCCGGGCTCTACGGATATCATCATCCCGGAACAAGTCCTCCACTGTGCTAAGGCTCGCCTCGGCCCTGTTGATCAGCGCTGCAAGCGACGCGATATGCCCGTCCTTGTCGTACTCGTCCTTCGAGAAGTACAACCTATGATCCCGGTCCACGCGGAGACGCATGATGAACTGCAGCACCGTCAGTCGCGCGCGCACGCAACCTGCCCCCGATATGAGCTCCACAAGGTGCTGGAAGACGCGCCTCGCGTGCCACAAATGGCAGGGTGACAGCGCAAGGGGAGTGAAGACCAGTTGACTGAAGACTGAAACGAGCGCAATGACTGCACCGACGGAGCGAGGGATGGTTGGAGATATGTCGACTGCTGTGGGCGCGGGCGACGGGACCTCGACCTGGACGGGCATGTCGTTTGTTGCTCGCCGAGGTTTAGACTGGGAACGCGAGGGCATGCCCGATTTGAGGGAGGACAGAAGAGACATCACAGATGGGAGCGTCTCCTTTTCCCGTGCCGCCGCCGGCGGGTACTCGGAAGTCATCCGTGACAAGATCGGCGAGGTCGTCGCTGTGTTTGCTGGAGGTATCATCCCGGGGGGTGACGGTGCAGAAGACTCAACCGTTAGAACTGAGGCGGCATCGTCATCGTCGTCCTGGCGTTGCTCATGCGTCATGATCAATAAGAAATCGAGGATCTCCTCGCAGAATGAGTCTTTAAGCTCGCACTCCGCTGTACTCGGGTCGTCTGCATGCTTCTCAACGAGACGTAATACTGCCTCATCTGCCAGAAGGTTCCAAACCACTAAAGCCGCGGTATCCTCCAGATCATCACCAGAGTGTTTCTTCCACACATCGTGAACCAAGTTCGCGAGAGGTTTCCTGTACGCAGGAATATCCTTGACAAATTCCCAAACAGACTGGAGATGAGCCATGGCATACTGTCGCGTCGATGACCGAGCGGGTGCGAACAAGTTC
Source organism: Lignosus rhinocerotis TM02 (assembly GCA_000743315.1). Lineage (NCBI taxonomy): Eukaryota > Fungi > Basidiomycota > Agaricomycetes > Polyporales > Polyporaceae > Lignosus > Lignosus rhinocerus. Next base: position 73,819 of record KN049994.1, read on the forward strand.
GGCATGGTCAAGATACTTCTCCAGTCATCTAACCATGAGAGTGAGGTAGGTGATAGACATTGGCGATCTGCCATACCGACCAGAAGCAGATAGAGGTTGCGGTCAGGGAGGTGGTCAGCAACGGACAAGATGATGGAGGGAAGAATAGGGAACAACGGCGTCGTCTTGAGTTCTTCAACTTGTGCAAGGATGGTCGCAATCACGGTAAGAAACTGAGACGACGATCCCTCAGGATGGTCTAGAGGGATGAGCACAAGGCCGCCATCGGGCGTCCTTCCGCGGACAGTCAACCGGCTTTTCATTGATGAAAGCCGCGAAATGTACATACTTGAGCGACCGAACGTACACGGCTAGCTCACGCATTATCCTGCCGACTGCCTCGACCTCTTCGTCGTCGACTTCTTCGCCATTCCCGCGCTCGTCTATGGCTTGCACTACGTCCTTGACGACCCCAGCAATCTCACAGAGAACGGCCTCTTTGGTCAGCGTGGTTTCCAATGCGTTCACTTCAAACGCTTGTTCGATCCATGCCCGAGCCGCGCGTGCGAGCACATTCGCAAAGCGAATCAGGTCCCATTCCGCACTCTCGTCCTTTGCCCAGGCACGTTCCATGAGTTCACGCTCAATTTCTAGTTGGGTCGGAACGCCCGCTTCTGAATACTCGAGTGAGGATGCGCGCGCAATATACCCACGGGCGAGACGGCCTTCGAGCACACGCCTGACAGAGAGTCGCAACGTGCGAAGAGCTCCTGCCGATGTTTGTATCGACACCTTGGGGTCCACCTGCTGGGACGGGAAGAAGTTCCTCTTTAACAAGATCCTGCATTGGGACGCATAAGGGCCCGCCACGAGTTTTCTGAGCAGATCTGAGACTCTGATCTCGAGCGTATGTTGATGGAGAGTACTGGGCTGAAGAGAAATACACGGAAGAATGGGGATTGCATAGAAGTTCAGCGCGCGGAACAGAAATGGTAGTATGGACGTCAGATATGTGGGTGCGATAGCAACGAGACGTTCAGATAGATAGGTCAGATATGCATCGACAATGATGCCAGCAGGATGCTCAAGGCGAGATAGTTTCGGCAAAGAGGTGGACGAGTGATGGCGTCTGTGTGACGGAGGAAGCTTGGGCGGTGAGACTGGGTTTGACGATTGAGGTTCAATGAGCGGTGAGCCAGGAGGAGACAATGTGAAATCGTGAGGTGTTGATAAAGCCTGGTCAAGCAGCTTTTCCCAGAGTCCAAGTACCCCGGCAGTGTCAACTTCAGTGAGATGGGAGACGAAGTCAGGTTGACGGATGAGATTGATGAGGATGGATATCAGGGACTGGACGCTACGCTGGCGCTCTAACCTGTCCTCGTGCGAGGACGTGTCGATCCGCGTGAGCAGAAGACCGTCAAACGCGCGTTCAATCCAGCCCTCGAGCAAGCGCAGTATCTGGGTCTCCATCCCAATGGTCTGAATGCCCGAGCTTATTAGGGCGCTGAGGGCTTTTGAGCGAGACTCCCAGAGCTTTTGGGACCACGGCATATCCACAAAAAGAGAGAGGCATGATAATCGGTCGGCGGTGGAGATCATTGATGGGCCATTGCCGTTGAGGAAAGCGGTGAGTATGTCATAACCGGCGGTCTGTAGGGGAGCGGGAGAGTCGGTGGAGCATAGGGATGCAAGGATAGGATGGAGGGTAGCGAGACGAAGAGGAGGCGAGTGCGCACCAGCGGTTTCGAGGGCACTGGCAAGGGATTTAGCATAATTGAGGGAGGGAACGGCGGGAGGGGTCAGTGCTTCGATCAAGGCTTGCCAGTGCAAAGGTGGGGAGACGGTGGGTGGGGCGGGGGTCGGGGTCTCCGTCCTGCCGCGACGCCAGTTGAAGGGGAACGCACTCGTGTTTGCTCTCTGCCTTGTTGGCCTTTGTGTGTCATCATGCTGCGAATACATCCAGTGTCCCTTGGCTGAGGTCAGTTGCATGGTTGCAAGACGATTTAGGCGATGTAGACTCACGTTGTGAGGAGAGAGACGTTATGATTGTTTCTTGGAAGTTGAGAAATAATAAAAGTGAGTGGCAAGAGAGAAGATCCGAGATTTAGAGAAAGCGTGGGGAGTCAATGCGAGGGCGGGTGGGAAGGGGCATGAAGTCGTCGCAGTCAAAGTGAAGCAGTTCGAGACGATGGTCCGAGTCTCTAGAGAAGCGCCAGGCGCCCCCTGGCGATCACCTTACGTACGTCCCGGCGCTTCCCGACACTTGCTGTGTACATCAGGAAACTGACGTGTAGTAAGGTCACTCTTGACCATCACGCATCACGGGTGGTCACGTCGGTCATGCTAAGTCTGCCCGTAACGCGAGACGCTCAAACGGCGTCAAGGGTGGCCATAGGTGGTCATCGAGTAGAGATGGATGGTCAAGCATTGTCAATCATGGGTATATAATTGAGCATTCATGAACACTATTTGTCATACCAGTATGTGCTGCAGAGCATGATAGGACATAGCATCCCATGAGTGTGACCATAGCTAAGCTTCATCATGGCCATTTTCGGTGTACAATATGATCATACATGACGAAACATATGACTAATCACAGTAATTGCTAACATTGTATTACAAGCTACTTACACACTAACATAAGCATATAGATACCGTGGGAATCAAGCTGCAATGGCCATGTTTGTAAAGAAAAAATCAGACACTTACTCGGTCTCCGATATCAAGCTCAAACGGAGCTCATCACGCCAACACCCATTGCACTTACAGGCAGAACAAGGTCGTTGGTACGCAAGGAACTTACTATTACTTACAACAGGACCTACCGGTATTCACTGAACAAGGGGAACTCAGACTTACCAGTACAGCTCAGAGCTCAGAGATGGGGGAGAGGAAAAAGACGAGGGACGGCTCAGAGAGCTGACACCAGGCTTTTTGAACATCCGGGGCGCAGAGTTCCCCGCAATATTTGCGATGGGGTGCCCCAACCGATCGCGCCCCGTTCGTGTCCAAAAATAGTGAGCATAACACGGCAGAACCTGGCTTGCAATTGGGCGCCTCCAACTTAGTGTATGTAATACTGACTAGTACTTATTGAATATGAGTATTCTAATGACTATGATACAGTTAAGCTACATATGAGGAAGGGCAAGCCTTCACCGTGATAATGAGTGCACATTTAAAGTCTGCGCGGCTATAACATGGTCATATGATGGTCTCAGTATGTCTAAGTAGACTTTGTATGACCATACATGATAGGACTGCATCCACGCAGACTACTGATGGCCACCGTGCATCTTTGCAGATGTTACCTGGTCACCCATGGTCACACCGCGTCAGCATTGGTCAGCATTGGTCATTTTCTGCTCAATTCCCTGATGACTAGCTGTTGCCCGACTTTGACTCTGACTGAGTGGTTACTAGTAGTAGGGAATGCGACTGAGTCCGTCCATCCATCTTGTCAATAGGTCCTCATTGTCTGCCTAGGGGAGAACAACTGAGTGCTATTGCATAAACGTCTGCTGTCCCTCATTCTATCTTCATTCTGAGACACAGCACTGCTCTGATCGCTATCGCATTCAAAACACACAATTCCTCCCATCGTGAAACTCTGAGAATTCTTGACCAGCTACAATACACGCTCGGTTTGTCATCAGAAAACGCTCTCTAGCGAGTGGATTACACAACCAAAGTCTAGCTTCGGTGGCGAGGGGAGCAGTATTGTAAGCTATATGCATACAGAGCCTCATAGTCGAACACGCGCACCTTCGACCGCCTTTTTTGCAATGGCCATACCCTGCACCTGTCCCTTCTCCCTCTCCTTGTCGTTCTCGAGGTTAGCATTGTGCTTTTTCTCAGAAAGTGCCTGCAAAAGATAGCGCGATTGTGATGGGTACAGTAAGTCACCCGATGCCACATACCAGTAACTTCTGGTGTTCTTGGAGGAGTTGTAACCAGAGCTTGCGTATGTGATCCTCGATCTGCGCATATTCAAGCACAAACTTCTCGTATGCGCTGTTCCTGCAAGAACGTTAGCATGCAATATGCACTGGAGGGGAAAACCTGCATTTCTGAAACCGCCATCGTGTATTCCTCCAGACGTTCGAAGATCTGTTGTGACGTTTTTGTAACGAGGGTTAACAATCCAATCGCGGAGAGACACTACACACGCATTTATCCAGCTCTTCTTTTGCGTTGTGCAGATACTTGTTCTCTTTCTCCTTGCGTTTCTTCTCCCAGAAAGCTGTTCAGTCACGGTACTGAGGTCAGCCTTGTGTATTTGTGGAGTATATGCGCTCACATTGCATCTGCGCCGCTACAGCAACCATAATACTGGGATGAGAAAAGGTAAAGAATGATGCATATGTGGACGTTGGACGGGGAAAGAACGTAGTTACCCAGCATCATCGCCGAGGTGCTGTTGCTCGAATTAGGAGATCCAACATGGAAGCCACAAGTGAATGCAACATACCTTGTCTACACGACTTTGAGGCATAGCTGGTCCTTCGCGGTGGGTAGTCGGATGTGCGAGCTGTACTTGGTTGAGGCGTATGGGCTGAACTTGAAGCACGGCCGCTATGTCAAGGAACGGGTCAGTTGTGTGAGCGCTCCGAGTTCGAGGGGAAGATCGCGGGATGTCGATGAATCGCAGTGCAGATCTCGATCAACGGAGGACCGCACCGAACACTGAAGGACTCATCACCGGGCCGGGTAGATGCAGTGTTTGAACAAAAGTCACTCCGAGTCACTGTCACAGCTCACTGTACATGTTCAAAGCTGGATGCACACGAGGAGTGGGGGCATGGCTGGATATGCAAGCTCAAGTAAGTAAGTACTGTTATGATCGTTGCCATTGTCATGCACAAGCTGGCCCACTTATCTGAGCTAACCATCCACAGATCAACCGGTACTAGTACCGCCGGTCCATGGGCCTCATGCCATGGTAATAATCGCGCTGTCCTCAAGCATCCTCAATCACCATTGACACCGGCAACCCAAAGCCAAACATAGGTTTACGCCCGGGTATTCACAATCAGCCAGTATGAGCCACTCGCACTTTGACATAAAACACGCGCTCCACAACTTGGCGCTCGGCTCCCAATCGACGAGGCAGGCGGCCTAGAACTGTGTCAGTGCCAAGTATTCGAGTTCATCTCTGCGCAACGCCATCCGGTACGCTCAACCTCATATATAGATCGAGCTGCTACAATGTTTCTATGAGTACCACACTTGGTCCCAATAGACTGTCACCGCCGCACATGGCACTCGATCTGGCAATTCAGCCTCTACTTCTCAACCAGATAGACCAGATCCTCAAGGAGACCCATCTACATCGCTGGACCCGCTGGAAACACGAAGATCTTCGAGAGCTTCCACCTCAGGTCAGACAAGCAAAGAAGCGACGCCTTCTAGAGTCATTTCCTGGCCTTCTCTCCGGTCCCCATGCCGTAACGCTAGTAGCTGACGACGACTGGGTTCCGATTACCTCCTCTCAACATCAATCCCGACCAAAGAGCTCGTCGCGACGTCTTACCACACTAACCTTGGAATTTGCAACATTGTTTGGCGGCACAATCGATGGCTTCTCGCTTTGACCCTCTACAACAACCACGCGGATCCTGCAACGACTTCGAGCATTTTACACGAGACGGTCTCTCGACATATCGTGGCTCAAAATGGGCTCTCGGCAAGGCGCCGGGCAGCGGCTTTCTGAGCGCTTGTCTCTACATCATGTGCAGGTGCTTTTCGTGCCATGCCCTCCAAGAAACCAGAGCTGGATAGGCACGCCGGGCGAGCCCTGCGAGTAGTTAACGATGTAGGAGAGTTCATATGGCACAGGAGACGGGAGACCACTTCCCCAGAGCTCACGCTTTGGCAGCAGGATTGCATGCCACTGAGTTTGGGAGATGTCGGTAGGAGACCAGGTATCTCATTCATCACGGTTACAAGATAAGACTTCCCGATTGTTCTCTCAGACACTGTGTAAGATTTCAGGTTTGCATCTTATGAGAGCGCCACGAATGCTCGGACGGCATCCCCCAAGGATCGCGCTCCCGCCATCTACTATTACCGCCTTCCCCTCCACCCATCTCGAAGCAGACGTGCTCCTACAGAACCCGCACACCAACGGTCCATTGCCCAAGCCGATGAAGTTGTGGTCAGCATCTGTGGGATCGACGACAACCTATCTCCAGAATTCTGCTTCTCCACAGTGTATGCTACATTCCCCCCAGAAAGGGAGTGGACTATCCACTCTCGTGCTCATCGCAAGGGTTCCGGGATCATTTTCTACCACATCCCCACTGCTATCACTAAAGGGTTCTACTGTTGAGACTCCCTCGTACCCCTCCTTCGTGCTCGGAGCCGCATGGGCGTCCACTACCTTGATCTGACCATTCGCAGCCTTGACGTCCACAGGGCGGGTCGCCTCTATGGAGCCCCCCCCGCAAGAGCCTCTCGACGGCCCTCAAATTTGCCTTCCACAAAATCCCTGCATGGCGATAGAGCTCGGGCACGACATCTTGACCGAGTCGCCCACCTTCCAGGACAGCTTCAGCGAAGTGCTGCAGCAGCAAAGTGGCGCGTCGGATGAGGCAGACGAAGATCACAAGCAAGGGTATTGCGCGGCATTTGAGGGTGCGTGGCAGCGTATCGATCCGTCGCTCGCTGATCGTGAGGAGAGGCCATACCCTTTTGCCGTCGGCTCGGACACCTCCGAGCAAGACAAGGAGCTCATTCAGCACCTCAGCCTGTGCCCGGTGTCCGTCGAACCCCACGTGAGACTCCTGCTGGAGAAAGCTGGCGCATATCCTCCGATCAAGACCTATGCGGGCTCTCTGTTGCTCGCTGCCCAGAGAGCTGCGAAGGATCCATTCGGCACAGAGGTGCTCAGATCGGCGTTGCGCAAACCCCTTCCGGACCTGGCAACGAACCCCCTGTCGGTGCGTGACTACGCACACGCATATCCTCAAATCATGTGGTCCGAACAGTCGCAGTCGTTTGCTATGAGCTCCGGTCTGGATTGTGGGTGTGCTAGCGAAAAAGAGAATCCGGCGCGCGATCAGAGCCACCCCCACGGACCTGACCGACCTCTACCAGGACCTATTGCAGTACACCGTCACCGTCATGTCGCAAGGGGCCACAAACATCAGCCAACACTTCCACTCCCGCGTCGAAGAGCACCTCGCCGCGTGCGACCAAGAATCCGCAACGCTCCGCGAGCAGCTTGTCGCCCGGGACCAAGAGGTCGCTGCAATCCGCGAGCAGCTCGCGCAGCACGCGGTATCCTTGCAGCAGAAGGAAACCGCGCTTCAGACGGAGGACAAACTGCTCCGTGCAAAGAGGCTGCTCTGCAAGTGAAGGACGAGTTGCTCAGAGAGAAGGACGAGGCTCTGCACCACAAAGACTGCGCGCTCTACGCACAAGGGGCAATTGTCAAAAGGCTTGAAGCCAAGTTGGAGAAAATCAGGGCGAAAGATCGAAAATTGAAGAATAGCGTGGAGTACCTTCTGCGAGAGGAGAGCATGATTGCTGTTCACCAAGACGGCGACGATGATCGCGAAGCACGCAAGAGAATGCGGATAGAATGAAGGGTGGTCTAGTCAAACCCTCGCAATGTCAGTCTCGTGTACTTCGCTCTCCGCTTTCTGGTGTATCATAAGCTGTAGTTGCAATGACTTTTCCCCTAGGAGGCTGATGTGCCATCTGTTTATCACCTTCGCCTTGATGGACTCCGTTCAGTACAGTATGAGCTTTGTGTCTACGGACGACTTGTGATGGAGACCTGCTAGAATGCATGCGATGTTTTCAACAGACGGAAGCTCACACCGGCAAGCAGTATCGGGAGCGAGTCGTATTTTGTATTTTCCGCGTCTTTTTTCTGTTCTACGTATTTTCTGTGCTCGTGCTCGGAAAGATCGGAGTCCAGTTTCCGCGTCCATGTAATACATACCCAACTCAATCATATCAGCTTCGTATGAGTTCACTACACATGGAGTCGCAGTGAACAACACAGCCTATATGAAGCGCAGGTCCGAGGGGACGCACCTAAACGCTGACTCGACACATGCCTTCACTTCCCGATAGCTCACCACGAGACAGCTCTGCTCGTCACGCGAGACGAGCATGATGCGCTCTTCAGTGCCAGCGTCAAGCTTGTTCAGACACGCGAGGACATGCAGGAGATTGACGACCGGTCTGCCCATCTCGTCGACCTGGTGGAAGACGTAGTCACGAAAGAGCTTGAGGATGTATCTGTCTCCCGTTTCAGACCAGCGAGCCTCATGGTTGTGCCTGAAGGCGAGCAATAAGCAGGGTTGACAACGAGGATTGCATAGAGAAGACGTACTCGGGACGCTCGTTGATGAAGCCGAACTTGCAGAGTAGACGAACAAGGCGCGCGTTCTCCAGCTCACTCATGAGTTCACCCTCCAAGCGATCGACGGCGCTACGATATGTAAGTCAACCAAGCGCACAATGCATACGTCACGAGTATCCGCGACATACTTCTGCGCTTCGTCGAGCTCTGTGAGCAGGCGGCTACCGATCATGTCAAAGAGCTGTCCGATATTCTATGATATGGCATCAGCGACGCCCCACAAGCCCTACAGTATCAAAGGCAACCTTATGCGGGCCACCCTTCGAGATGAGGAAGAGCGCAACACTCTTGAGGTCAGCCGAGTAATTCCGACTGAGGTGGTCAATTGCCTTCTGCAGATTGTTCATCGCCGCCAAGTTGCCACAGCAGAGCATGAAGATCAGAGCTCCAAACATTGTGAGGTCGTCCTGCTGCAGGAAAGATACCTCCGTGCGCACGTCATGCATGAGCACCTCGACTATACCGCACGATCCTATCCGCACCCTGTTCTTACCGGTGACGAGTATCTTGGTAGGATCGATGAGCCTCACGGCAAGACCTGCGTCGTGCACTGCCTTGATCGCGTTTGCAATTTGAATAACGTACGACCAGACTGTTCGTTCCGCGATACGATTCGACTGAGCTTGTAAACGTCCACTCTGGAACTGTGGTGCTTTGGGCTTGATGTGCGCCTCGTACAACGTCTGAGCGTTCGGATGATCGTCATACACCACAACCAAGGCTAAGAAATGGCCAACGAATGAGGCATTGTTGAGACAAAGGAGAACGGTTGTTGCATACAGGAGTCGTTGAATGCACGAGTTGTGAACGCCTCATGGACCGACACGATGTTTGGGTGCCGGATGCGCGACCATGCTTCAATGCCGCTAAACGCAGTATGTTGCATAAGACGAAAATCTTCGTAGTAGGTATGATGAGTATTCAACACTTGTCTTCAACGTAACATTACTTACTCTCGATACGACGCAAGACATAGGTAACACCATCATTGGAGTTTGTGGCGCGATACACCGTGGAATACCAGTTGCCAAATTTCCGACGATCGCCGCTTAAAGACTCCAAGGGCACTAAGGAGTGATAGCCTTGAAGCTCCTCTGGAAGACCCAGGTTTGCAGGAGCAACAGTGTGGATGGTCTCAGAGCGCCTCTGGAGCTCCTCCCGAACGTCATCGGAGATGAAGTATTTGTGAGCCAGGGCCTCAGGCCGAGGGAGAGTATAAAGATGATAATTGAGCTGAATGACACGGTCAATGGAGGTAGGATGCAGATGAGATGACGATGTACCGGTTGGCGGGCAAATGTCATGGGAGACGGGTAGAAAGGGTCCAATGCTGGGGCATCATAACCTAGCATGTGTTCTTGCGAGAGCTCATAAGGATTGGCGATGGGCTATATAGATGTGGTGATTAGAAGGATTACTGAGGAAAAGGAATGCTCAGATCTTCAGTACCTGCCCGTCGTTATCGGTCGTGTGGCCGTTGTGATCTGCATAGGAATAAGGGTTGTAAGGATCGTATGGTTCGGGGTCGGGGTGAGGTTCCGGCTCGTGTTGTTGTTCCAAGGGGAAAGAAGAGGAAGAAGGCTCGGAAGAGGAGTCACTGATAGGAGATTCAGCATGACATGAGCGCGTTTAGCGCACAAACCGGCGAGCACCAGACGGATTTTAGGGGGGAGAGGGATGCGCTGTGCTGTGCTGAACACTGAAGGACGTACGATGATACAGAGGCTTGCTGTTGAATTGAAGGCGGTGCAGCGGCAGAAAGTGAAGGACTTCCAGGGTTGCCTTTGGGAACAAATACAGGCGCGTTCACTGCTTGTGCAGGGAGGGCAGCGCTCGGTGTTGGAGAATCTGGTGGACTATGGAAACTTGAGTGGTGAAGGACGGTATCAAGGGCAGTCCTGACGTACGCGAATGATGGTTCATCGCGCTGCAGGCAATGTGGGTGACACGCACTGCGTGAGGATAGCGAAAGGGACGTACCGGAGGGTGGTAGTAGATACAGCCCTTGTCCTGGAATTTACATGATCTAGGGGATGTAAGTATAGTGAGTGAACAGGGTAGCATAGGACATACCCATAGATGAGAATATTCCTGCACTGCCGTTGAGGGTTATCTGGTATGGAAGATGAGATAGATCCGGAGGGAGAGGGGAGGACGGACCCTTCTTGGATGGCTTTGGGCTTGCGGGCTCGTCTGAAGGAGGCGCAGATATCTTGACGGCGGAAGAAGAAGGGCGAGCAAAGAAAGACATGTCGCCATGAGCCATCCTTGACTAGGCGGAGGACGACGCTGGGGTCGGACCAAGGTCAGACTCGCAGCGATTGTTGAACTCGCCTTGCCGCGCTACAGTGCGAAGTGGATAGCAATCAGTACAGTCAGCCCTAAAGGGTTAGACGCCCAACATAAAGTCTACCAAAATAATATCTTAAATAAGCCCCCGGACTCCGCTCCGGCCACATACTACCCAGCGCTCTTCAGGGCTGCAGCGCAGGCTTGTCTTCCTTCTCGTCCTCGTCCTCGTCCTCGTCACGACCATCATCCCCTATGGCAAGTCTCGCTCGTGACGTTGCCGCTTTCAAAAATGCTCTCCACAGACAGGACTACACCTCATGGCACTCCCAGCCGCCACCACTTCAGCAGCCCCAGCAGTCTGTCGTCTCTCCAGCGGGTGGTGCTGATTCAGACCCCTCTAAGAAGAAGAAGCGGCTAAAGTCAAGCACGTCTCTTCTGCTCGACTCATCTGCCTTTGGTGAGAGCCATGGCTGATCTGTCGATGCAGATATTGTGTACTCCCAGCCTGCAGACACTGGTACGGGAACCAATGTCAACACACAACTCGTCTATCTCGTGAATCACCTCAAGGCGACTGGCAACCCCATGCGCCTCCAAGACCTCGCCATCATAACGAGTATACCTGTCGACACCGACAAGGCTCTATTGGAGAAGTTCAAGGCTCATGATCGTGTCGTGCATGATCCAAAGACCGACCTCTATTCCTACCGGGTGCGTACTTTGCGCCACTCACGTTCATCCCACAGATCGCTCAAGATACTCTGCCATGTAGCATGATTACAACGTACGCAACAAGGCGGCACTTTTGACCGAGATCCAACGCCAAACGCGCAAAGGCGGCGGTCTATCCGTCCGCACACTCAAGGAGAGCTGGAAGGAGGCGCCACAGGCTATTGAAGAGCTCGAGAAGGAAGGAGAAGTATATGTCACACGAACCTTGAAGGATGGTCAGATGCGTATGGTGTTTTGGAATGAGGTGAAGCCTACTGAGGAGCAGGGCGGAATGGCGGTTGAGCAAGGTACGTCTCGACTGGAAGTCCTCACCCATCCTAGACTCAAATTCAACCAGAGTTCCTCGATCTTTGGCATGGGCTCGACGTACCTAACGATGTCGATTTGCTCAAAGCCCTCGCATCCGAAGGTTTGCAGGCTACCGCCTCCGCTGCTCCTGTCATGAAGGCTTCGGCATCCAAGAAGAAGGGCAAGAAAGCTGCCCCTCGCCACCGGCAAGTTCGTATTACGAATACACATCTCAAAGGGACGATCGACCTGTCTCGCGATTATGTCGCCCCGGGGACGACTGCAAAGTAGGGCTGTGCTGCAGCCCTTGCATGGACCATATATACATAGGCATGTGCTATATGTTATGTACATTAGACTAATAACTGTCATATGCAACTGAGGATGATTGTGTAGCCTTGTTGCTACATGTTTGGACCATAAGTCGATTGTGAGTCGTAGCTGGCATCGAGCAGCCTGCATGAGCCTGAGGCACGAACATCGAGGGGCTGGCAAGGGAGCCAAACCTGCACGAATCGGCGAGCAAGTACGAGAACAATCGAGAAAGAGGCGCCCATTTCTGGTGAGTACTGTAGTGGCTTCCGCCACATGCTAGATTCAATGCTGTTTGTTCTCGAAAGGAGAAGACAGTTTCTAGACTATCAGCTAGTGGCATATGAATAAGGGCCACTAATCGCTCATGTTCCCTCAACAGAGCAAATTTCGATCCTCACAAACCACTACTTCTCAACCAGAGTCCCTCTACCAACCAACCACATTTCTCTCGATGTCGCTCACCTTTTTCACTGAGCCATTCTACTCCCTCGCCGACTTCGATCATCTCTTCGATGAGGCGTTCAACGCCCGTACCTCCGGCGCTCCTTCTGCGGTAGCTCACCGAAACCGAGAGGGAGCACACCCTCAGAACGCTGCCTCACGCCCCATGCGTCCACGGTGAGTACTCTACACCTACATATCGTGTTTCTGTCTCGTCGAGAGTGCGCTGACACGAGATGCTCAGGATGGATTTGCACGAGGACCGCGAGAAGAATGTTGTGACTGCGACGTTCGAGCTCCCTGGCCTGACCAAGGAAAACATTCAGCTCGACGTCAAGGACAACGTGCTGACCGTCTCGGGCGAGTCGACGATCTCGAGTGAGCACAACGAAAAGGGCTATGCCGTGCGCGAGCGCCGCTTCGGCAAATTCTCGAGATCGCTACCACTTCCTCAGGGAATCAAGGTACGTCTGAAGGTGAATGTTGATGGGTGTCGGACGTAGTGCTTATATTGCTTGGTTGCAGGCTGAGGAGATCAAGGCGTCTATGGCGGACGGTGTCTTGACCGTCACCTTCCCGCGGACGACCCCGGAGATGGCGCCGCAGAAGATCGCTATCCAGTAATTAGCAGAAAAGAAATTGTACTTCGACCCGTCACTGTAACATAACAATTTTGTATTAATCGTGATATGCATGAACGTTCAATTGCTCAGACGTGGTGTGTTCAATGACTTGCGAAATTCAAGATACTCACTAGCGATACAAACAGACTAATACACACAACCGGTAGGAAGTCACACCATATGCATGTTGTTGTAGCTATATTGCACTCGAGCAGCACGGCAGAAAGTGGGTGACCATGAAATCGGGTTTTAGCGCACGTTAGCTTCCCCGCACAGCGGGTACTACTTAGTCCCGAGGCGGGTACGCGTCGCGCGCCAATACCCATGGATGGGCAGTGGATAGGCAGTGGATACCGATCGAGGGTCCGGTAGACTGACGCGCCAATTTTGGCGGCTACGTCGAGTCAGTCCTGCCGGACAACAAGCACGCAGGGCGCACCCTCGGCGACCTCCACCAAAGAGGAGGTGCGCACAGAGGAATAGGGGAGTTGTGAGTACTGGGAATCGTTAGCGTCAACATCATGCAGACAGTGGCAAAAGACGTACCAGTGTGAGACGGCTCCCCGATGGCGACGCGACGCTGAGACACCCACCGATGTGACTCATGCAGTGGCAGCCACGTGAGAGCACGCCTTGCACGGCGCATGGCGTGGTGTACAGCAGCGCGTACGTCGCCTACCCGTGCCTCTTTCGAGGTACGTTCCAGGTTCTGGCGTCCGTGCGGAAGCCCATTCCCCGAGGAAGGGCTGGGATCCGTCCGGGCGCACCCCGTCTAACACAGCGACGCCGTCGGACGACGACGCTGATGCGGAGCACCGACGCCTGGGTTCAATCGCGAGCTCGCACCTGCGGGTAAAGTCCGCGCGGTGGAACACGGGTATGGCCTCTGTTGTCCGGGAAGGCGCGCCGCAATGATACTTGTTTCACATCGGGGCGACCTGGGAGCCTCGACGCTGTCGAACGTTATCAGTGATGAGCACATCTGACGAGGAACGTCCATACCCCATGGCGTCGGCCCCCTACTGGCTTGGATAATATTGGAGGATTGCCTGATGGAGACGGCACCGGTCATAGACATAAGTATAATCATACTGCTCCTAGGTGGCGTAGAAGAGCGACTTCGAGTGGAAGAACATAGCGGTGATGAGGAAGGTGAGGAGAGACGAGAGTGAGGAGAAACGAGGGTGAGGAGAGTTTATATGGACCGGGGATGGCAGCGTCTTCAGGCAGTCGGTTTGTGCCCTGTTATGTCAGCCTCGAGACCCGAACAAGAGGATGCGCTCCTTCCAAGCCGTACTTCCAACGCGTGAAAGGATTGCTCTGAATCCTCTCACCACCTCCTTCCTCTATAGGTGGTGAATGAGCGGGACTCATGACCCCTTCTCCTGAATCAATCAAGCCTAGAATGAGCCGCTAAGACGGATGGGCGGGGCAACGGACTGCACCCTCGATTGGCTGCGACAATCATCGGAGTTTCTGTGAACACATGTTCTCATGTGAGAACAACGAGCGTCGCCGAGAAACCAACCGATTCTCCACCGTGTCGCACGGAACCAGAGATTGTGACTGCGACTGCAGAACACAACTTGAAACGTCAGTGCGTCTAGGCAGCTTGCAAAGCAAATGACATATCACAGGAATATTTTTCCCTAACAAGGGAGCCTTACGGTTGTCAGATGCTCGCAACCGTAACTCTTCTACCAGGTGAAGGCGAGGCCATATGCCCGTCGTGCCATCAGCTTCTGAGCTGTGCTTGACCGTGTTTGCGCGTGTAGGCGGCCTCTTGCCATTTCTGAGCAGCTTCGCCCATTGTTCTTCGTCCATGCTGAATCTGTGTCTAAACATGCGCTCTGAGATGGCCGCTCGGATAGCGATCATCGTTCCAGGGCGCAGCCCCTTGGAAAACAAGAACTGATCATGACTGGAATAGAATGGTAGGTACTCTTAGGTACTCCGCTCGCTGTCAGAACGCAATGATCCCGAACGAAGCTAGGACCAATGGGCGCTGTGTATACCAGGTTGCAGCCATGGTTGATGCTTTGACTATAGTGCCATGGCAGGGAATGACTCAGTATGTGTAGCAGGAGGATGCGAATGAGGAAGAACCGGGCAGTGACAATTTGCTTCCTTCCCAATGAGAACCAGAAGATCTTCCTCGCTATCACCATATGCACCGGGCATGCGGCGACCTGTACGGATACTCCATGCGGCACTTGAAGGGTGAGAATCAAATGTGAAAGCGGCCTATGCGCTTATTCGCAGATGGGAGAAGACGAACAAATTGTGAACGCAACTGTCACCTATGGCACAGGGGCATGGATGGCCTGACAGGACACAGACTATATTCCTCCATAGACCACCGTCCCATCTACTACTGTCGCCTTCACTCTCGCATGCAGGATCTCGCTGAACGGCTGGCTCTCATCCATGATGTCGCGATCCAACACAACGAAGTCTGCGCGCTTCCCGGGAGAGAGCGATCCAAGCGTGTTCTCTGCAAACGCAGCGTATGCCGCGTCCAACGTCATACCCTTGAGAGCTTGGGCACGCGTAAGGCGTTCGGCGGGAAACCTACAGGCCATGCCATATCAACATTGAGCAATGAAGATCTGACGAGCAGTAGGTGGGCATGACTCACCATCCACCCTCCCCGTGCGGGCTCTTACCATTGACGTCTAGCCTGGATACTGCAGCGTAGAAACCAAGAAGTGGATTGATGCTTTCAACTGGGAAGTCGGAGCCGAGGGGGAGAATGCCGTCTCGCGATGCGTTGAGCAGCGTCTGGTAGGCGTATGCACCTTTGACCCGCTCTGGACCCTGAAATGCGAATTCAGATATGCTGAGATGGAGTGGTGACTGCAACATACCAATCGCGACTCTGCGTACCACATCTCACTTGTTCTATTATCAATGCATCGGTCCCAAATCTCTAGAGATTGCTCGAATGTACAAGGCTTACGCATATGTTGGTTGCACGCTGTTGAGGACTGAGGGCAGTTCATGATTTAGTAGGTATCGGGGCCCCAGTGTCGGTCACCCACCACCAAGCTTGCCGAACCTCTTGAGGTCTTCGACGTGCACAATCTGAGAATGTTCAACACGTGGACGTCTGTTCCTGAGCTCATCCTCGTCAAGACTATCGTTCGCAATCCCCTCAAACACGTCCAGGACAGCCCTGTTTGCACGATCCCCGACAGCGTGAACATTCTGTTGTACGCAGTAGGCATAAGTACTCGACATATGTTCCAATAGAACATAGACTCACTACGCCCCACCCCCGGTCCCACCAGGCACGTGCCGCCTTGTTTAACTCCTCTTCGTGCAAGCGCATGATTCCGCACGACTCCACTTTGTCCATATAGGGGGAGGAAAGCGCAGCACCCCATGAACCGAGCATACCATCTGTGAAGAGCTTTACGCTGCGCATGCGGACACGCGCTGCCGGATGGGGGTCATGAACTTTGAGCAGGTGCTCTTCATCAGACGAGAGTCGCACTGAGTCGGCCATTGCGTACACGCGTATCTAATATAGATTTCAGAGGGATGCAAATATAGACAGGGGGAAGAGACGTACAGGAAGCTTGTTGTCGTCTTCTATCCTAGCGTAGAGTAGCGTTTTCCTGATATCGAAATGTTGAGTATGGTTGCAGTACGCACTGTTTGAATAGCTCAAACTCTTGGACGCTTGTCGCGGCGTCGTGCACGCATGTCAGTCCCACAGCGATCGCATCCTTAAATGTGCGCTCAGCGTAATGACGCATAGTTGCCTTCGACCACTTCGGGATAGGCACAAGAGCCTCCGCTGCGTCGACGAATATACCGGTCGGTTCGCCAGTGATAGGATTGCGGATTATCTCGCCGCCTAAGACAGCAGAAGGGAAGGTTCCATTGAGGTGCGCTTGAGTGAGCTCCAGAGCGCGTGGGGAAAGCCACACGGCGTGTCCATCGACCCGGCGCAGCGCTAGTGGAATTGAGGCCAAAGATGGCCGAGATGCGAGGTCTACCTATGGAAGTATCAGGGCTTTAGCCAGTCGTTCAAGCTGTATAACGTACACTGGTGGGGAATGCACCATCGGTATCGTTCCAACGCGTCTGATCCCAACCTATGGCGTCTACCCAGGTATCAGGCTCGGATGGATGATCGCGTACATGGTCTTCTAGTACGTCTAACAGTTCTGAGAGAGAGCGCACTTGATCAAGTGGCAGATTCATTTTAAAACCGTACTCCAGGACATGTGTATGCGCATCTATCATCGATATGAATAAGGTAAGACTGGTCGTATAAGAAAGCTCATACGTACCAATGAATCCAGGAATAACAATCGAGTCGGTGGGAACAATGTAGACAGGGAGAGGCTGTTTCGCATAAGGCTCGGTCCCGTAGAAATTGCGCATTAGTTCATTTCGATTTTGGTCCCAGTGAGACTGAACCTCCGCTGTGATGTTGCATACGTGGAATCGGGTAATAGGGATGGAACTCATGCTCACCGAGACTGCCTGTCGTGACAACAATTGCTTGATGAACAAGAATGCAGTCCACCCTTGGCTTGGTGAGGTCAACAGTGTATATCTTATGGGTCTCCGCGCATAATGCATATGAACCTGGTAGAGTGATGATTGTGGTCGAGCCTGAGATTCGAGCTGGAAGCTGAGAATAGTAGGTTGCCAGCCCAGCCACTGCCGCTGATGCGCAGAGCGTCCATGCAACTTGTCTCTTCCTAGATCCCTCGTTCTGCTGCTTCTTGAAAGCCAATCGTCCGATATTTACTCGGGAAGTCATCGGAGTTGTAGCTGTCGTTAACGAGAGAGCAAGTGAGAGCCTATAGGTCAGATATCGGAAGCATCCGAACTCCGACGGCACAAGGTTGACGGCACAGTCAACAAGCGTCGTCACGGCGATAGATCGGGGAATTTAGATGATGAGCTAAATTGTCTGGTCGGAGTAAGTACTCTGACAAGTCAGGACAAGTCCAGTGAACATTTTCTTAGCCATATGGACCAGAGAAGTACGACCTTGCATCACGGACATATGATGATACCGTCTATTAGGCTTGGACAAATAGCGGACAAAAAGCTCAAGCCTACCGTGAAGATGAGTGATATCAGCCTAGTATGCACTACACCATTCGGAAGCGGGTACAAAACAATGTGGTACCATCCCGAGGCGGAGCACCGTGGCGACATATCTCCTCTGCGTCCACTTGAGAGCTATTCCACGGCCACCATATATGAACTTCCGTTCCGTCCTTCACCTCGTTCAGTGTATGTGCTTTCTCTGACAAAGAACCCTGCCGACCGAAATCGAGCAGCACAGTAAGCTCACCACCCACCCGCCCCTTGATGATTTTTGCGCAGCGTACGATGCACAGGCGGGGAACGTTATGTGAGCGCTGGAGAATCGCGATCGACGTAGTATGAAGGACCGACGTAACCCGAAGACGCAGGTCGGGTGCAACGCGTGAATAGGTCTTCGGTCGCTCACCCTGCAGCTGCATGTCTTTGTACCACAGCGCCAACGACGTATTCTTCTTTGAGAACAGAAGTTGAGCCCGCTCTGCAAGACCGCCTCTGAAAAAGCAAATGTCGTCAGAGATGAATAATGAATATATTCTATGAGGCAGTATTCACTTGACAAACTTCGCCCTTTTCGACTTAGACGCCTTCTCCGGACTCTGCCCCAAACCGCGATTCAGCTCTCGCTCAGCTGGGGGGACATATGCCGGCGTAATTTGCTCTAGATGAAGTGCCAATAGCTCGTCGGTCCCACTTTCCGTGCGAGGGTCTAATGCGACGGCGACGCGGGTTGTTGAGATCGTCTTCAGCATACTAGCATCAGGTAAACGTGGACCATTCTTGCGTAGAGGCGGAAGTGAAGGCCGTAGAGCATGGATGCTTCGAGTAGGTTTGACAGAGTCTTGAACCAGTGGTGGAACAAATAGCAATGGTTGAAACTTCCGTAAACTAGCCTTTGAGACGGAGTTCCTCTCGGGATGAGGACGTCGATTTGATGATGAAGGAAAAAACCCCTTTGAAGTGAATTTGGTACCCGGGTTCAGTGAAGTTTGGAAGGATGATGGCTTCATAGGACGCGAGGTAGCATTTTGCATTGCAGGACCCGCTTGAGGTGACATCCTAGGCAAGGAGATTGGGGCCTTCCCGACTAGTAACGGAGATCTCGTAGAAGACCCTTCCTGTGATATAGGTAGCAATCTAGTAGGAAGGCGCGGGACACGGAGCGGAGAATCCTTTACGGTCAACTTGGAACGTCTGGGGTCTTCGAATGCCGATGAGAACTTAGGGGCCGGAGCCTGAGCTCTTCCTGTATTCCGCCTCGAATTCTCAAAACCATCAGGTGCGTGCATAAGCTTGCGTTTCTTGTATGACGAAAACCCCTTGGCCTATACGCCCTATTGGTCAAACAGCGTTGGATGATGGGGTAGGGAATCTTACATCCATGAGCTCCGTGTTTGCATGTCCCTCCATCGAGCTCCAGAAGCGTTAACTGTATTCGCTTCAAGCTGCTTCTCGTTGCTGAGCTGTTATATGGGCACGAGATATGCAAAGATTGAGGACATAACACAATGTGGCTAGATGAACAAACACTGCCTCTGTAGCGCCCACTTTGACGCCACTACTGTAGCGCCGACTTACCGAATAAGGGAAAAGCCTGTTCAGGCCCACCTTCCCAGCTCATCAGAATCTCCCCATCGAGTTACGCGCTTAAGACTCACCAACCTCACTCAAAGTGCCAGTGATATTACCCCCATACACTTGCTTTCCTCATTCATTAGCTCAGCCTAGCATACAGACAGACACGAAAGCTTGGACATTGGTGTAGCGAGTAACAGGAAGATACCATGGCGGTAGGGGACACCGCCCTAGAATTACTCGACGAGGTCCGATTCTGCTCTCTCGTATGAATCTTCCTGCACCTAAGCCTTTCACAGTCGAGGGTTTCTGGAGAGAATGGAGAGATATATTTGTTTCAATGGCTATCATCGATAGAAAGGTTAGCCAAGAAGGCGTCCACGGTAGGTCTCACAATTCCTCTACCCTCAAGTTCTCATGGATATTCCTCGTAGGATGAGCTGAAGGCGACACAAAGCGACCTTGAGGCGTCACTTATCAAGATTGTAGTTGCTCCAGAGCCATTCCCTTTCCCTGGCCGGCCCGTCAGGCGACTCGTTGCGAATACTCTCAAGGCACTTTACATGCGCGGAGAGACCAAATCTCTCTTCGATACTATTCAAGCCTTCCTAAAGCTTTTAGCAGAGGTCAAGCCCGCAGCTAAGGAATCCAGCAGGATGTAAGCCGTGGCAATGGTCATACCGGTGTTCACGATTCCTCACTTGACACCAGAGCAGCTGTGTATTGCATCGGTGAACTCATGGGTACATTTGGGTCTCAGGTTCGTAGTTCGGTATATGTCCTATGCGGCGGTGTTTATCTTCCTGTAGGTCATGTCTCTTATGGCGGAGGTTGCTACCATGACGATCAAATCATACCGCTCCTCGAATGTCAGTGAAGTCCAGACCTGCTTACAAATACCTATACTGACCAGCAACGACTGGTGGAGCAGCCGATCATACTCAGAGCATATGCTCTGTATGCACTGAGCAAGGCTTTGTGCACTGCCAGACGTGCCGTCACAGACCCAGTCGCGAAAGATATCATAAAACACAGCAAGAACGCACTTGGTGACAAAGCTCTTGCAGTGCAGCGGGCCGCATGCGAGGTATGCCTTCTTGTGGTATATCTGATGTTCTTACCCTGACTGTGTCTAGGTTCTGATCCTCATGTACCCGTCTCACGATGGCACGAGGTCTGTGGCAGACGTGGAGAGTATTGTTAACATTTGTGTGAAGAGTCTGGAAGCCGCGGACCAACTTACCCGTCGGTCCATCGCCAAGCTTGTAGCTCATATGCTAGCTTCCACACAGGTAGAGAGGGTGGTGCCTGTTCCCGATGCAGCAAAGAAAGGGAAAAAGGCGCGAAAGGAAGGGGAAGACCAAGACCAAGACTCAGCACCCAGTGTGCACGTCGCTGCGGAAGACTCGAAACCCGTTATGACGCCCAGCGAGATGCTACTGCAACTCTCTGTGCACTTCAACAGGCCCCAGGCGTCTCGCAGGACGAGAGTTGGTATCTTCGACTTTTATTCCGCATTGTTGGCTCTGCTGGGACCTAGCTTTGTGGAGAGTAATTACGCACTGATCATCAGTCACTTGATGACAGAAGTTGTTGCGAATCCCCGTAACTCCAGTTCTCGTTACGAAGTTATCTTCGTTCGCTCTCTCATCGAAATCTTACTGCGGGATCTCGTCGGTGTACGTATGCTTGGAGAGCAAGCCCAGATCGCTGCTATCCAAGAGTTATCAAGTACATACCTCAAACGCTGGCCCGCCCTGATGCCTGGACAGTCTGCTCCCAATCCCCTGTGCTTGGTAGTCGCTCTACGGGAGGTCAGCGGACTAGTGCAGCAACTCGGGAATGCTCCTGGTCCTGTGCAGGTACGCATTGGGCATGTTGTGCAATGGAGCTAAACTTAGATACCTCAGGACGCACTCCTGGACCCGTTACTCAATCTCCTTTCGCATACAAGCCACAGTGTCCGGATAAACGCTGCTTGGGCATTGCGATGCTTCTGCTACTCCACCCCTCTCCGTCTTCCAAAAGTTCTGCTCAGCGTGGTGGAGAAGCTGCAACGCGACCTTTCTTCTTTGACCACCCCAGCGGCCCCCTCAGATATCCATCTCCGTGCGCTCGGGCAAGCATACGGCCTCTCAGCTTTGCTCGCAGTCATCCCCGATCGTCCGCTCTACGTATCGCATGACATCAGCGCGAAGGTGTACGACATTTGCGTGCAAATCCTGAAGCGCGCGGGGGAGCATGATGTCAAGGTCGCACAGGTTGAGATCGAGATTGCGTGGACGTGTATTGCCTCGCTCATGACTTTAGGTCCCAATTTCGTTCGTCCTCATCTACCGCAGCTCCTCGTTCTCTGGCGCAACGCGTTGCCGAAGCCGACCACAAAGGATGGTGAGGCGGGAAGGAGCATCACAGAGTGGGAATTCTTGCTGCATGTGCGGGAGAGCACTGTTGGTGCGGTACACTGCTTCTTGAAGTACAATTCTCCGACACTGGTGACTGCCGATGTTACTAGGCGCATCTCATCTCTACTCAGCAACGGTCTCGCATTTGCCAACACTTACCTAACAAGCCGCGCCGCTCTCAACCAAGAAGAGCTGATGACGGACTCAAAGGGCCTCAGCATCGATGGACGCGAGGCACTTCTACGATCGCGCATCTTTCAATGTTTCTCTTTGCTGGGCTTTGGTGGCGTCACAGAGTCTGTTCAGACTTCCTTGCTTCAGTCCGTCGTCGCCCTCTTCTCCAGTCCTGATGGCTATGCTGGTTCCTCCGTCCAGGCGGCCATCGCTTCATCGTCTGGCGCCTTCACCTCGATCTGGCAAAGCGTGGACGGATATGCATATGGCTTGACGAGCCTGCAAGTGGAGGAGAGTCCTCACGAGTCAATGAATCGAGACAGCATTGAAACGTCCGTTGATGATATGGTAGGTCATCTGTATCCATCGCAGTCTTTCTTGGCTGATAGGGCCGCAGTGTCAAAAACCGATTATCACTGCTCTGGAGCACGATACTCTATATCTTTGCCAGATGACTGTCTCAGATTCAAGTCGTCGTCTGCCCGAACCACCACCTGCTGCCACTGCTGCAGTGGACGCTGCCATCAGGCTCTTCTCTCAACTACTTCCACTGCAAGATGTCACTCAAACTGCACGTGTTGTCACGCATTTGCTGGGATCTTTGAGCTCACAGAAACTGGAGAAGAACACCGGGCGGAAAGCCGCCGCGTTGGTTAATACGACATTTGCAGTTGTACTGACTCTACGTCAGTGCACGTCGAACAGCGCTCGCCAGGTCCTCGGCAACGCGCAGGTGACAGCCCCGCTGTCGACCTTCTTAAAGGAAGTTCTGGTGGATGGCGATCCAATATTGCGCAAAGCCAGTAGCGAGGCCATTGGACGATTGGCGAGCGTTGCAGGCACGAACTTCCTGACTAGTCAGGTCAAGACCCTCGTCGACCAGGTCGTCAGCAATCGTGACTCTCATGGACGAGCCGGGTGTGCATTAGCTTTCGGTGCAATTCACGCGTATGTTGGAGGGCTTGCGGCCGGCCCCCTACTGAAGACTACCGTCCACGTTCTCATGTCGCTCATCAACGATCCTCATCCCGTCGTACATTTCTGGGCCCTCAGTGCACTAGCTCGGGTTATCGATGCTGCCAGTCTGGCGTATGCGCCGTTCGTGTCGAGCACACTCGGACTGCTCTTTAAGGTATACATGATGGAGTCCCACGAGCCCGACGGCGGTTCTCTCAACCATGTCAACATCAGTGGGGACCTCCCTGCATATCACGTTGTCTGTCAGAATATCGATGCTGTCATCACGGTTCTCGGGCCTGATATTCAGGAATCTGCGCGCACAAGAACGCTTATCTTGGACCTCGTACACCAGTTCAACGATGAGGAAGACGATGGGAGTTGTGTGGAGGCGATCAAGTGCATCCAGCACTTCCTCATGTTCGCGCCGGACCACGTCAACGTTCCAGACTTAGTCGCGCGTTTCCGGGGATACTTGTCGTCATCACGTCGTCCGCTCAAGCTCGCGTCGATCAATGCACTTTACCAGCTCGTGCAGCGAGACGCACTTAGCATGTCGAAATTGGGTGGCGACCAACTCGTCGAGGAGCTCTTTGCCATGCTCGACGACGATTCATCTGTTGACGGAGTCCGGAATGTTATCGCTAGCTGGCTCCAGCAGACAGTCTTATACAACCCGTCCGCGTGGATCGACCTCTGCCAACGCATAATGTCGCGAACAACAGCCTCTCAACAAGCCGCGGATGCTGCGACAGCTGACGACGAAGGACAGTCTTTGAGTGTTGGGACTAGCTCTTCTGCTGCTCGACCTACATCACGATGGAGGACCCAACTGTTCGCGCTGCAGTGCCTACATAGCATCTGCACAGTCGTGGGTTGGTCTGGAAGAAGAGAACATTTGGATATCTCGTTTGCTCGCAGTCAAGGTATCCCTGTTCACGGGCTGCTAGTCTCTCGCGTGCCCGATTTGATCAAGATTGCGTTCACTGCATCGGCAGCGCATGTCACGGAGATTCGTCTTGAGGGCTTGACTGTGTTGACCGATGTCATTGAGGTATTCTATCTCCTTTTACACTCGATGCCATGCACTGACGTTCCATTCAGATTTTCGCCAAGGTTCCTGACCCAGACTACGAAGAAAACTTGCTCTTGGAGCAACATCAAGCCCCTATCACTGCTGCACTTACTCCCGCCTTCTCTTCCGACTCAACGCCAGAGATCTTGGCCTCTGCGATTGGCACGTGCGCTATATTTGTAGGTTGTGGTGTAGTGAAGGATGTAGGTCGGATGGGTCGCATCTTGAGGCTATTGACGTCCGCTCTTGAACAATCCAAAGGTATAAACATAGTCTCCAATAGTTTCTGCTCTCTGACTACAAGCTCCACATAGGATCTGGCATGCTGACGCTTGGCGATGCCGCTGAGTTGAGCCCCAATGCTTCTGTCATGTTGCGGATTGCTACCCTGTCTGCCTGGGCGGAGCTTGAAGTCGCGAGCACGCAGCAACCTTATCTAGTGCAAGTTGTCAAGCCGTACCGTGCTGCACTCGCTCCTCTGTGGATCTCGTCACTACGAGATTATGCTAGCATCCGGATTGATGCAGATGCGTTGGATGACACCCCAACAGGAGCGTTGGACTCTTCCTACTCCAGTCTCGGGCGAGAAGTCTTGCTTCCAGTGAGTTGTTTCCGTTGGAAACCATCCACATGGAGCTGAGCACGCCGCAGTACTATGTCAAAGCTTGGTCCATTATACTGCACGCCGTGGCGATCGCAATGCAGAAGGACGACCTTGGCATCCTTGCCGCTATGGATGGTCAAGATACCCTGTTGTCACAGCCACCCCCTAAGGCACAAACAGAGAGTCGCGAAGAGCCAACAGTCTTTTTCTTTGTGATTTTCGGTTTAGTCTACGAAGCTCTAGCGACTTCTACTGCTGAATTAGGGCCGGAAGCACAGCGCACCTCCATTGTTTCATTGCAGGCGCTGAAATGTCTTGTGCAACGCAAATACTGTGGCCGCGTCTTCAACGATCCCCCACTTTTTGAAGAGCTGCTTAATCTGTTCTACCGGATGGCGCTTACCGAACCCTCTGGTGTTCAAATACACCTCATAGAAGCGATCGCTAGTCTGGCGAATAGCATCAAGTCGACTAACTCAACGTCGGTACAAACCCTCTGCTTCGTTGACAATTAACCCATGCCTGCTTCCAGAAATGGTCACGCATCTGACAGCGAGAGTGTTCTGTCCTCTCCACAGGCACATTGCTTGAGGATATGCGCATATATCTTGCGCAGAGTCATTTCTGGTCCCCAGAATGGCGCCGTTCGTGAGTTATGGTCGTGTAACCCTGCTCTGTTCCACCTTTGACTTCGATGCAGACGATGCAGCTTCTCCAGCAGAGAAAGTCAAGCTCATTGTTGCAGCTTTTGAGGCCTTCTCAGCCGTTGCGGCCTCGTTCGGTCCTGCACAGAAGGAAGACTTCAGGGCAGTTGCTATCACTCTGTACTGTGGTGAGGAATCCGATCACGTGACTCATGGACCATTGCTGATTCAAGCACAGAACTACTGAAGGACGAAACGTCGGAAATAGATCTTGTCGGACCAACCCTCCAGGCGTTGAAAAGTCTCCTCGACAGGGCGGCAAATCTACCCGACCCGGACAACAAGTTTGGGCGTGTAGTCCATGGACTTTTGTCAGCGTGTCTGATCAACGTCGACGAGATGAGGTACGTGCCAGGATTTCACCCTACCTTAGATCATGTACTGAACCAACTTCAGCGGACGGGAGGGACCGATGTGCAGCAAGAAAATCAAGTGCAATCTGCTGGCCGCGGTTCTTGTCCTCACGGTTCTTCCTACAACGGTCCCGGTCGGGAAGCCTATCATCGAGCACGCTTGTTTCCTCATTTCCCAGAAGCTGGTGGAAGGAAGTGAGGTAAAGAATCGACTTTCCTGTGGTTTTATGAGAGATTCACTCTTGCTGTTCATTCAGGTTTCGTTGACAGCTGCTCATTGTGCGAAGACGCTCATTATGGCTTCGACATCTGGCCACCCTGTCCTCCGCCAATGCACCAGGCTCCTATTACCAGGTTTAGTTGAATGTCTAGCGAAGGCAGCCGCCTCGAGCGACGAAGCCAATCCTCCGGAAAGAGTGTTAGCAACTGTAAGCGAGATCAACAAGGCTCTCTCGGCGTTGTTTGCCTCATTGAACGAGGACCTTCGTGAGTAGCATCACTCACTTCGTCCACACTGGAATGCTGAACTCCACCCATTCAGGGCCCCGCGCTCTCGGAGTAATCATGCCAGTTCTCATCCTCTTCCTGGACCCGTCGCGGCAGCCAGCCGCTCCATTGCATACACAAAGTGTTACCCAATTGCTCTCACTTGCTGCGGCTTCGCCTGCTTCGTTCAAGGATGCAACTGGGAGATTGGAGCCTTCGATGCGAGACACGCTGGAAACCTCCGTTAGACAAGCACTAGGGAGTAAGGTATCGGTGGCTGAGCCTGCGAAGCCACAGATATCTCTTCGTTCGTTCTAGATTGGGACGTGGATATAGGTACGGTGCTCGATTGAGGCCTGTGGGACTAATGCACGTATGTAAGCTATGTGTTTTGGTAGTGTAGCAAGACTGGTATCAAGACAACTTCGCGTATATTACAACGACATATGGGATAGGGAATACGTATCAGCATGAGTACCTAGTAGTGTTAGTATATCGTAGAGGGTGGAGCAGTAGCAAAGAGCAGCCAAAGCTACGGGTAAGGATAAGAGTAAGTAACATCGATTGTCATCGCGCATACGGGTGATACCCGTGCTGTCCGCGAGCCATGTTTCGCGCAGGCCCAACGCCTGCATTCATCATGCCCCGGGCCCGACCCATGGGATGCAACCCGCCCCCACCCATCATGCCCATTCCGCTGCCCATTCCGCGCCCCATCATCCCCACCGCGTTGTTCATGAACGGTTGCATGCCCATCCCGGACACTGCCATCGGGCCGACTCCCATACGCATACCGGCTCCCATTGTACCACCCATACCAGCAGACATGTTCCCCATGCCACCAGCCATCCCCCGGCCCATACCGCCTCCCATGCCATTCATGCCACCGCCCATACCACCGCCCATACCCGGGCCCATGCCACCAGCCATGCCCGGTGTCATCCCGACACCCATACCCATTGTGGGTGTCATCCCCATTCCGCCGCCCATGCCGCCCATGCCACCACCCATGCCACCACCCATGCCACCAGCCATGCCACCTCCCATACCAGTGAAGTCTCCCCCTGCCATCGGCGTCGCAGCGGTACCCATGGGCATCATGCCCGGCATGCCCCCTGTACCACCCATGTTACCTATGCTGCCCATGCTGCCCATGCTGCCCATGTTCATGCCCATGCCCATGCCCATGCCCATCATGGGGTTTTGGCCCATCATGCGCTGGTAGAGCATGGTCATTTGCGGAGGGCCGATGTTGCTCTGTGCGCTGCTGAAACCCATGGCAGATGCGCTGCCGGTGCCACTACTAGTCGAGACATCAGTCCCGCCCATGTATGCACCGTCGCGACCTCCACGACTAGTAGTACGGGCGGTGTCTCGTTGGTTCCGTGGCTGAGCGACTTTGACCTCAATCTGCAGGATCATATGTTAATTCCTGAGCGTCAACGTCAACGCTTGCAGGTCAAAAGACACATACTTGCTTATCGTCGAGGATAAGATTGAGCTGACCAACCAACTGGTCGGTGTTGCTCGCATCCTCAAAGGTCACGAAGCCGAAGCCTTTGGAGCGACTGGACTCGCGATCGACCATGACGGTGCAATCGACGACCTTGCCGTACTGTGAGAAGAACGCACGCATCGAGTCGGACGTCGTCGCGTGCGAGAGGCCGCCCACAAAGTAGCGGGTATTGCGAAGGTGTTCTTCCCGCGGAATCGCCCGCTTAGGATCAATCTATGTGCAGTGAACAAGGCGGTGAGCATGTGTGTAAGCGCGAAGTCATGTAGATGCGTACAGTTTTGCCGTCGAGGACATGCTCCCGACACATAACCGCATTTACGGATGCTGGGTCTTTAAAGGTTAGGAAGGCGAAGCCACGGGACCGTCCCTCCTGGTCCCGCAGGATAGTGCAGTCTTCAACTTCGCCAAATTCAGTGAAGTATTTCCTAAGGCCCTCTGCACAGTCAATTAATTCACAACTCGTCTCTTACAAAATTGCAAGCTGTACCATCTGTCGTGTCCCAGCTGAGACCTCCAACGAACATCTTGCTGTGGTTCGCAAAACGGTGGCATTCATGTGTCGTAAGACATGCCGTATCGTGTGCCGTAACGTGCGTCGTAAAGAGTGCGATATCGCGTGTCGTAGCGTCGTAGTCGAGCCGTAGTGGAGGTGCGGAGTTAAGATCCAAGGTAGCGCGATGTCGTAACGTCAGAGGGACAGGTAAATGTCAGGTTGAGGATATACCGAGTGAGAGGAGCGGAATACCGAAGGGACATGAAAGAATATTAGCGTCTGTAACGTAAAACCCTAGCCAGATGAAGGCGGTAGAGGGAGCGATATGGAGAACACTCTGGCAGGAGAACACGACATGGGGCAGGTACAGACGGTCAGATCGGTATCGAGCGGTATAACGTCTATAGCAAATGGAATGACGAACGGTCCACTGAGTTCGTACGTAGCACGGAAACGCCGCGACAACACCGCATGCATTCGATGGCAGGGAATCTCCTGCCCGTCGACGGTACTAGAAGATGGGAACTCACGCACTCACCCTTCGTCTTTCATTTCTGATGGCCTGACTGGTCGACGTCCACCATCATCTTGAGAATCTGCATCTGCATGTCCGTTGGTTTTCGTGGGTACTTGATATTGCTGACGTTCCTGCGCGGGGGTCTGCTTGTATGCTGAGAACTGCTTTGCTACTTGTGCAGAGTACGACAATTCTGCAACAGGTTTAGGAGGTAGAGAGCTCTCTTTCATTACAACATGTTTCTCTTCACGCTTGACTTCTTGCGCCGTCGATGGCTTCTGTTCCTCTGTCGTGTCTTGTATTGCCGGTTCCTCTCGAGTGTCGTCGTTGTCGCCGTAGAGATCTACAGCAACTGTCATTCCAAGTCACGAGAGTAGAGTTAGCCCGTTGCTCACCATCGTAGAGGTCGCTGTCGAGTGAGCCGGCCATGATGGTCACTGTCAACAAGGACAGGGTGCGGTGTCCCCAGGTCTGAAGTTCGCTAGCACTTTACATAATCACCTTTGGCGGGAAACGCCAAATTCGGACTTAACTATGTAATTTGTCGCGGTCCCTCGCTTACATACTTTATGTCAATTCTTTAAACCTACTGTACAGATTTCAGATTTCCCGCTTTACCTCCGACATGATAGATGCTAGACACCTACAAAACGTAGTTGCACGTAACAATATACTCTCCTTTCCATCCGAGGGTCGAGCGGCAGGCTGCAGTTGCATATATACAGTGATAGTCTCAGGGGGGG